>PVJC01015569.1:0-34871 GCA_004026665.1 Murina feae | reverse complement strand
GCTTTATTTATCTTCTATAATTGAAACTTTGTTACTTTGAGCAGAGGCCTAGGCAGGGAACAAAGCCTTCTGTTTGCTTCAGTTCCATGCTTTCTATAATTGAAATGTTGCTGTGAGCAGAGACCCAGCCGGCCTAGGCAGACAGTTTACTCCTGGTGCAATGGAAGCCTCCTGCTTATTCCAGCTCCATGGCTGCCAGCTTCCATCTTAGTTGGGTTAATTTGCATACAGCCCCTCTGATTGGCTGGGGGTGTGGCTTGGCTGGTCTGCATGGCTTAGGTGTCTCAGAGTGATGGTTAATTTCCATATTACTCTTTTATTAGAGTAGATGTGGCTGATGAGATGAAGTCTTGGAGTTGTACTACAAGGAATCATTTGTGGAAACAGGATGGGTTTAGGTATTAGAGTGTTTTGAAGAACAGAGTCGGAGACAGTGCATTTTCTTACTAACCATGAAGCTCTGCATGATAATTCAGTAAGTTCGTCTTTCAAGGCTAAAGCTTTGTGAGGACATACTTTATGCTGTTTCTGTTTTAAACGTTTCTTTGTTTTAACTCACTGAATTACTTTAACAACCTTTTCTCCCAAAGAAGGTCAATAGTTTAAAAGGTCTTAATGTAACTGGACAACTAAGGGGTCCAGTTGCCTGTCACTACTCCAGCCAGGTAAGCAGAGACAGGGTTGAATCATGTATGAGTTTTATTCCAATCCTGCCAGCAGTGTGGGAGAGCAGCAGGTCAGCCACAAACATCTGCTCGTCAGGCCCCCATTAGCCAGCTGCTTATATAGGTAGAACCACAAAGGAAAAGTAGTTTTGCAAAGTAAACTGCAAAAGGCACTTTGCAATGTGCAAAAGGACTAGGGGTCTTCAAAGGGCTTAGTGATATGCAAGGGCTGGGATTGCATAGGGAAATAGCCAAAGGGAGTGCCAGATGGACAGTTAACAGGTGAGCAGGATGGAGGTCTGCAAAGGCCTGCGGAGATGCAGAAAGGGCCAGGGGACCTTAAAAGGGCCATGGTGATGGGCACCTCCAAATGGGGAGGAAGGGCTGTGTCTCCAGGTCAGCCCCAGCCGGGATAGAAGTGCCTTCTTTAATCAGAGTAAATCAATCATGGTTAACAGAGCATGGCTAACGTTTCTTACAATACTAATTGGCTCCCCAATATCCTATTGTTGCCCCCTTTCATTAAGATATTCTGAGGAAGGTGTCTGTGAGATAAGTTAGGGATACAGAAAGTGTATCTTTCCAAAGACATGTAGGTAAAAAGCAAGAAAAGCAGGGTCAGCAAAACTGGACCTCCTTCCTGACTGAGCAGACTACAAAGCAGAGCCAGAGATCAGTTCCCTGCAGCTCCCTGCTGGCGGCCTCTGTGTCCATGAGCAGTGTTCTGGGCTTCTCCTCTGGTTGGGCTGATATTGACATTGATTCCAGAAGATGTTCCCTTGGCTGTTCTTATCTTTGGTGCATTATATATAGACTATATATGAAATTTATGCATTGGGAGTGGGGGGGTGTCCCTCACTCTGGCCTGTGCCCTCTCAAAGTCCAGGAGCCTTCGGGGGATGTCCAGCTGACAGCTTAGTGCTGCTGCGGAGGTAGGAGAGGCTCCCAGCACCACCACTGCGCTTGCCAGCCATGAGCCCACTTCTGACTGAGCAGTGTTCCCCCTGTGGGAGCACACTAATTACCAGGGACAGCTCCTCTGTTGAGTGGGATTGGGCCAAAACCGGCTCTCCAACATCCCCCGAGGGGTCTGGATTGCAAGAGGGCCCAGGCCAAAGATCCCACAGGTGCACAATTGGGGCCAGGGGGGACATGGGAGGTTGGCTAGCTGGGGAAGGATCATGGAAAGGCTCCAAGGGGTGTCAAGACCATCTCACTCAGTCCTGATTGTCTGGATCCTGGCAGGAAGCTAACCCACCAGTCGGAGGGTCTGCCCCAGGTTGGTCAGTGCACCTCATAATGAATAGTTGAGCAGCCTTTGCATATCATTAGTATATTACACTTTGATTTGTTGAATGGACAACCAGATGACTGGACACTTAGCATATTAGGCTTTTATTATATAGGATGAAAGCATTTGATACTGTTAATTGGGGTAATACGCTTCCAACCAGAGAGGGATTATCTGATTGCCACAGCTATTCTTCTCACTACTTCAACAGGAAGAAGAGCACTCATTAAAGTAAGCTTCCTTTCTCTTCTAAGAAAATACAAAATGCTTGATGTTTCAACATTTAGAATTATTTTTTCCATCCATCTCAAAATTTCTGTATTTAATTGCTGGAAAACAAATATGATGACATATATATATATATATATATATATATATATATATATAGTCTCATCCAGTTATGTGTGGGGAGCATCAAATATCCAGAAGGAGAGAATTGCCCAAGGGGAAGTGCATGTGTGGAGAAATCTGGAATGACACCCACCTTTTCGATCAGGAGAAGCCACCTCCACCACTGCACGCTTCCCCTGAGCTGCAGATGCAGCTGATAGAGAGGCTATGCCCACTGCAAATATTTGTGGTCAGAATAAAAGAGAAGACACAAACCCCTTCAAATGAACCAAGTGAATCATAGCAAATATGCTTGTTTATTTTTCTAGACTAAATTTTTATTTTAAATTTCTTAACATTACCAATAAGCGGCATAAATTAGCATGCATAATTTCTCTAACTAAAACACACACAGACGATTTCCTTTTTTTTTTTTTTTTTCAGACGTTTTCCTCTTGAATAGTTATGTCATTTTTGGCTCTGTTAAATGATGTGATTCATTTCTTTTCCTTTTATTTTTGTTTTTATTTTTGAGTGATTCATTTTTAAGCTTTACTAGAATGGCAGTCTGTGAATCCATGCTATCTTGGAATCTGACTATTCAACCAAATAGTGCAGTTGAAATCTGTTACTTTTCAATTTATAAGTAATATGTTTACCTAGCTGTCTATTAAAGCTCAGAGATCTTAGTTAATATTTTTAACCTTTATGTAAATATATTTTAGAAAGAAAGATGCTTTTAGATATGTCCAAATTCAAAAACAGAAAAAAAAACAGCTTTTGTCTGGGATTGTTTATTTCTCCTTTAAATCTTTATAATTCTGTGTAAAATCAATAGCTTCACTTTCATTTAGGTGAAATTCACGTAACAAAATTAATCATTTTAAAGTGAAAAACTCACTGGTGTTTGCTATGTTCATATCATTGTGCAAATACCACCTCTCTCTAGTTCAAGATATTTTTATTTCCCTAAAAAAACTTGTATCATTAAGTAGTTACTCCTCATTGCTCCCTCCTCTGAGCTGCTGCTATGCCCAAACTATTTTGTTTTTTTTTCACTTTGTTTCGGTAGATTTGCCTGTTCTGAGTATTTAATATAAATGAATTCATGCAATATACCACCTTTGGTGTCTGTCCTTTTGTTTTGTTTACTTAACATAATGTTTTGGAGGTTTCTCTACATTGCAGTGTAGATCAGTCATCCCTTCCTTTTCACAGTTCAATAATAGATTATTGTATGTATGTGATATCTTATGGCTGCCATAAAAATATCACAAATTGTGTGGCTCTAATAAGAGAAATATGTTGTCAGACAGTTCAGGAGACTGGAAGTCACATTTCAGATATCAGCAGAGCCCACTTCCTCTGAGGTCTCGAGAATAATCCTTCCTGTCCTCTTTCTAGTTCTGATGGTCACTGGCTTAGCTGCCAGGGTACAATTTCTGCCTCTGCTATCAAACGACCTTTTGTGTATTTTTCTATTTTATTTTTAGAGATAGAGGAAGGGAGAGAGAGAGAGAGGGAGAGAAACATCAATGAGAAAGAGAAACATCAATCAGCTGCCTCCCTTGCTCATACCAAGCGGGGGTTGATCCCACAACCTAGGTATGTGTCCTGACCAGGAATCAAATTCAGACCTTTTGGTGTGTGAGACGATGCTCCAACCAACTCAGCCATCCAGATGCCCTTCTCCTTCTTCATCTTCGTCATCTCCTCCTCCTCCTCCTCCTCCTCCTCCTCCTCCTCCTCCTTCTTCTTCTTTTTCAACTTAAAAAAATTTATTTTTGAAAGTATTACACAGATCCTCCCTTTTGCCGCATTAACCTCGTCCAGGCCACTCCATCCTCCCCCACTCCCCCAGACCCTCACCGCCCCATTGTCGATGTCTATATGCCCTTCTTACAAGGATGCACACAATGGAATTAGGGACCACCCTAATAGACTATGACCTCATCTTCACTTAACATCTTCTTAGATTCTACTTATAAATATAAGGTCACATTCTTAGGCACCTCAGGTTAGGATATTTTTTCTTCGATTTATAAGTGTTGGATTTGTTAAATGTCTTTCCTGTGTCCATTGAGATGTGCACATTTTTTTTTTCACTCTCTGTTCTATGATTGTGATGTGTTTCATTGACTGTCTTATATTGGACCTATATTCCCATTCTCTGGAGCCTAACTTTCTCCTCTAATTCAGTTTTCATGGTCTAGTTTATATGCAATGATTTTCCATGTCCCCATAATACAATCTATGTATCCTTATGACTTAATTTACCACATTGACTTGTAATTAACTCTTGACTCTCTTGCCTTTGCCTGTACACTATACACTGAGGGTTCACAGAGACCTCCTTTGAACCAGCTCATATTCTCAGTGCCTGAAACAGTGTCCAGAACATAACAGGCATTGACAAATCAGAGGGGAAAGTCTGCATGTGCTGAACACTAATTATGTAAGAGTAAGCTTGCTTTCAGAAATGTAGCCAAACTTCAAGATGCAAATTTAATCCCCTGTGTCAAGCAATTTTTATGGCCCTCACTCTTCTCATCTTATTTCCATTAAGACACTTGGAGTCTAAGACACTTAATTACCACTTAGGTATAAATGGAACCTACATTCTTCTTACTCATATCCTAACACATAGGTTTTAATAATAAATTTGTATGAGAACTTTAAATGTTAAAATGTACATTGAAAGAAAAGTAGATAGAGGATGTCATTGTTTAGATTTCTTTTAAAAAATATATTTTATTGATTTTTCACAGAGAGGAAGGGAGAGGGCTAGAAAGTTAGAAACATTGATGAGAGAGAAACATCGATCAGCTGCCTCCTGAACAACCCCTACTGGGGATGTGTCCGCAACCATGGTACATGCCCTTGACCAGAATCAAACCTGGGACCCTTCAGTCCACAGGCTGACGCTCTATCCACTGAGCCAAACTGATCAGAGCAGATTTCTTAAAGAGACTAAATGGTTTTCTCTCTAACTTAACTGCTTGAATTATAAACATAACTTAATGTAAAATAAGTCAGCAACAGGGGATTATTTACCTACTAAAGGCCCAGTACATGAAATTTGTGCACGGGGGTGGGGGGGGGGTGGGGATTAGAAGGATGTGTCCCTCAGCCCTTCCTGCACCCTCCCTAATCTGGGACCCCTCGAGGGATGTCCAACGGCCTGTTTAGGCCCGATCCCAGACGGGATCATGCCTAAAAAGGTCGTCGGACATCCTTCTTATAATCCAGGATTGCTGGCTTCCAACCTTTCACCTGCCTGCCTGCCTTCCTGCCTGATTGCCCCTAACTGCTTCAGCCTTCCAGCCTGATCACCTCCTAACTACTCCCCTGCCAGACTGATTGCCCCTAACTGCCCTCCCTGCCAGCCTGGTCACCCATAACTTCCCTCCCTTGTTGGCCATCTTGTAGAGGCCATCTTTGACCACATGGGGGCAGCCATCTTCTGTGTTGAAGTGATGGTCAGTGTTCATATTACTCTTTTATGACATAGGATCTTTCCTAACATTATGTTTGGGAAAGCTGCCATATTTGCATTTATCTTGGCCCTATGTCAAAATTGATTAGTGAAGGAAATAGAAAGGTCACCAGAGGCCAATCTGTGTTTTTTAAATGGAGCCAAGAAACAGAGCCACTCTCATACATAAAGGAAGCTGTGGGCAGCGACACTTGAGGGTTAACTTGGGTGTTTCTTTCTCACTTTCTGGAGGAAATTAATCTAAATTATTTTCAGTGAGAAGAATTAAGCCTGCACGACAAAGACAACGGCACAGGACTCAAGAAAAATAATTTAGGTAACGTTTGGTCTCTGGTTCTATATTCCAAAACATAACCACATTCTTGAACTTCCATAGTTTAGGTTCTTCAGTTCTTTTGTTGTTGTTAATTCTCACTCAGTGATATTTTTCCATTGATTTTTAGAGAGAGTGGAAGGGAGAGGGACAGACACAGAGACAGGAACATCAATGTGAGAGATACATTGACTGGTTGCCTCTCACACATGTGGAGCCTGCAACCCAGGTACATAACCCTGACCAGAATCTATGCTCTACCCACTGAGAAAACTGGCTAGGGCTAGGCTGTTCAGTTCTTACCTGAAGAAAGTAGACAAGATCCAAATAGGTAAGACATGCTTTTTTCAAGCTGAGTAGTTGAGGGAATTTTTATCAAGAGGTTGTTTACAAAGACAAGAGCCAAGAAAGCACCAGGCATGGGCAGGGAGAGTGGAGGGCTGTTGAATGTCCTAAACTTGAAGGAGCAAGAAGAGGGAAGATTACCAGAATGCAGAGATAAAATGCTATAAAGAAAGCTTTATGACGCTAACTGTAACCTTTGATAGAGGAATGTAGCCCAAACCAGGTGATGCAAGAAGTAGTATCCGGACTTCAGGGTCCTCATCTTTGTAAGTTGTCCCCGCTGGTGCCAAAACAGAGCCAAAGAGCAAGGGAGCCTACTGATAGGACCACGTGGGCAAGCTCCGAGCACAGCACAGGAAGGCAGGACGGGTGGAGGAGAAGTGTGATGTACAGCACCGAGCTGATGAGCAGGTCAAGAGTCCTTGCCTACTCCAGTTAAAACTGGGCTCCTATCATTTGCAAAGGAGAGCAGTCTTGATTAATGCACTAGCAACTCTTTGCAGTTTTCAAGGGCCTCCTTGGTCACTTCAGGTGCCTCTAACAGAGGACTTAGGCAGCAAGAGGGATGACAAAAACCGTGGATTAGCCACTGATATCTCAGCCAGTTCACTAACCCTTGAGACTCACTCTACTTTTCCTGGAAAACAGGCAGTGGAGACACTTAAACACTCCAAGCCAGTGAGGCACCTGTTCATTACTGTTCTCTCACTCAGTCCTGACAGCAATTAAATCTCTCCACGCTAGTTTTCTCCCTTGACAGCTGCGCCTACCTAAACCACAAGCATTTTATTTTATTCCATCACAGCAAATCAACCCACTGCTGTACCATATCAGCTCCCAGTGGCATCAATCACACAGTGTCTTTGCTCAGAGCCTGAATGTGCACTTGCATACATTCATCTGAGAGTTTACACTCAGCCAATCCACTTCTCATCAGCCTGTAGCAGGCATAGTGTGAAGGGGAAGTTTTCCAATATAACTTTTTAAATGAGCTAAGTGAACAATTTGGCCCCAGAACCTAGAATTCTAAAATTAAACCTTTACAAAACAGTAAGAACAGGATCTGCTGCCAGAGAAGCCCTGGCCGTCTGCACTGTTTCCCCCAAAGCCCCCGCCCCTTCCACTTTGCTTCTGTGGTTGAAGAAGACGGAGGATGAGTGGTAGGTGGAGGTTAACTATATCTCCTGAGAATACTTGGGTACTGAGGGCATCAGAACAATCCAGGCATCATATCCAGCATAGCCATTTCCTGAGCTCTGCCTCATTTCTTTAAAAAAATGAGTAGGTATCAATGTCTGCTATTGGATATGGTCACTAATAAGTAATTGAAAAACTGACCAACATTCAGTAATGAGGCCATGCCAGCTTCCTGTGGAGACACTGGAAAAAAGACAAAATTGGTGGAATTGGTTTTCTATGTTTTCTTTAATGTGTACCCCTTAGGTAGATAACACTGTGTTACGTGGTTCTAAAAACATGCTTTTATTATATCTTGGGAATATACAAATAAAGCAAATGTTCTTTATGTTTGGCGAAGGTTACTTGCAACTAGCCAAAACCAGTTTGAAACAGGATTATGAAGATGTGTATCTGCATGTCATTCTGAAACATTTGAAGAAAGACCACAAGATGTGGTGTCTTTAGAAAGTGACACACATTCACTCTGTCAGCACGCTATACAGGGGCAGGCACAAGTAGGCTTACAGTTGTAAGTACAAGACACAGAGTTTATTCCTGCAATTATTATTCATGCTTTCACTATTGCATTGTTTATTATATTTTTTAGCCTACTGTGCCCACCACTGTATGCAAGCCTTGCAACTTGCGGTCATTTAGCTTCTCCTGTTGTCAGTGCCTGAGGTCGCAGAGAAGGAAACTGAGGCACAGAGACTGAACAGCCGGGCTCAGCATCACACATGAGCAGTAAGCAGTCATGATGCAAATTCAGCCAGGACCAGTCCAAAACCAATGTCAATTTTTAAAAGAAATTTCAGCCACGGCCATTTTTCATAAAGTGGACATTAACTCGGCTACTGTGATGTATTTTACTAGTCGTGTTTTATCACATGTGTGTTCTAATGGTGAGGGGAGTGAGCAGCTATAACCATTGTGTATTTCAAAGTCTGTCACACATTGTGGCATTTCAGTAAGGCGATGTTGTGAAAATAGATTTGGTGCCCTGGCTGGGTGATTTAGTTTGTTGGAGTGTCATCCTTACACCAAAAGGGTGAGGGTTCGATTCCCATGCAGGGCATATACCTAGTTTTCAGGTTTGTTCCCTGGTCGGTGCTCTTATAGGAGGCAAGTGATAGATGTTTCTCTCATCTCTCTCTTCCCTCACCCGCTCTAAAATCAATAAAAAACAAACAAACAAAAACATATCCTCTGGTGAGGATTTAAAAAAATATAGATTTGGTTCCTAGTTATTCTATCACTTAGTCCACAGTATGACTTAGTAACATACTAATATAGTTTTCTAATTACATGTATTTTAGCATTTCCAAGGATCTCCCAGTTCTTCCCTGACCTGATCATAGTCTGCGGAGACTAACACACAAGCTTCCATGTGTTTGAAGTGGCAGCCTGGCTGCGCCTGAAGCTGGGAGTGCCATGCAGCCTGCTTCCCTGGCCAGGTGTTACTTTCATGTTTATAGATAAAAAAAGAGTCATTGTTTCAATTATGTGTCCAAGGTCATAAAGCCAAGGTCAGAATCATCACTTACACCCAAATCTGCCTGACTTTAAAATGATATCTTCTTAGCACTACATTAGAAAACATGAAAGTCTACTAACCCATAAATCCCCTTGCATTCACAATAAAAGCTAACTGAGCCCAATCTAGTTTGTGTGGGTCACTGATGGGACAGCTGACATCTGCTGCTCTCAGGAGTGAGGTGTCTGGCTCAGCAGGAGCAGGTCAGACAGGCAGCCCAACCCTCTCTCCCCTGTGCCTGGCAGATGTAGAAATATCATGATCCCCTCTTCTTCCCCCCACCCCCTGATGAAATGTCTGAGGTTGGTTCAACACCGCAAGATGCAAAGATAGATTTTAGCAAACACACACCTAGTGAGGCAGTTCTGCTAAACTATTCAATATGAAGTTCCATGACATAAAATCCATGAGGTGCTGAGCACACGGAGGGGGAGAGACACCAGCCTCACGCTTGGAATAGCGTGGAGAGGGGGGGAAAGGGGGGCGGTTCACTGAGCAGAGCGCTCGGGCAGGATTTAAAAGTATTATTCAGCTCCGCGCGGTGCCCACCACCCAACTTGCACAAAACCAGCTTCTAATGGTGTCTCCTCTCTCGATGGTTCTCTGGCACTTAGCAAAAGGGCCTGTGTCACAATTAGTAGTGCTGAGTAAATATTTTTGAATTTAAGGTACAAAGTCTATACATCCCTAAATAGATCTTTTTTTTTTTTTTTATCCAGAGGCACAATATGTATCTACTGTTGGTACTTCTGCCGTGCCTCTTTGTACCACTTTAAAAAAGGAAAAGAAATTCTGTAGATACGTGGACGTACTTAGTTTAAAAAGTATTTAAATTTAAGTTGAGCCACTGGTGGCTGTACAGTGAAGGGACACTTAATATACTATGAAGGGGCTGGGAATAACCAGGAGTCCCCTTTTTTCACTTGGCCATTCTGCAAGCATTTAGTGAAAGTCGCTGCGTGCACGGAATTAAAGTGTATCAGGATGCTTTAGCCCCAGAGGGGTTTGATTGGCGCTGGGCCTGCTGGGCTGGCCCCCTACCCCGGTGGGTTTTGCAGGCATAGCATCAGCACTCTGGATCGGACAGCTCTTTGTTGTACAGCTTAGCCCAATGCACTTAGCCATTCTGCCGGATGCTTACCTAACAGCAGCAGCTCAGCTCACTCACTGAGCCAACCACCAAAGCACCTTTGAATTTTCAAATGTTCCATTAAGGACATTCAACTCCTTTTGATGAGAATTAATTTGACGAAAATAAAACCTATGCCTTAGCTTGCAGGGGTGAGGACCTTTTCCTGAAGGGCCACTGGATATTTATAACATCATTCTCAGGTCATGCAAAATTGTCAACTTAAAAATCAGCCTGCTGTATTTGATCAAACTTTTCATTCACTCGCTTCTAAGGCCTTGGCAGGGCCAGGCCAAATGATTTTGAGGGCTGGGTGTTCCCACCCCTGGAAGCAACTGTCACGGAAGAGAAAGAGAATGGAGAAGTGTATCTGAACCACTACTGCTCCTGCTGCCAATGCTGCTCCCACTTAAAGCCACTCACGCCCAAACCAGAATAATCAGCACTGCGTGTCCGAAAACGGCGTGTTATCCCATTTGTCTGAAACCTGCACGTGGAGGGCCCGGGAGCCAGGGGAATGACAGCAGGCACGGAGAGGAATGGGCCGTCAGGATCTGACCCAGGCAGCTGTGCTACTCGGGATGGTGCTCCACTCTCTTCTCTCTCTCCCTCTCTCCCCCCTTCTCCTTCCGTCTCTCTCCCTCCCTTTCACTATATGTAGCATTTATACTTAATATACGGTGGTGAGTGTGGTGAAGGACAGAGTGTTGGAAAACACCCATTTCTCTCTAAAGTTTAGAATTTCTCTGTAAATGGACAGTTCACAGTGCCCAAGATGTAGCCTCTCTTTGCCCCAGAGCTTACATGGTCCCTGAACACAGTGGGTACTGACAACAAAGCAATGGCTAGGATGAAGTGTGCTTTATCAGGGTAAAAGACTCCTCTATGTTCAGAAGGCTTTGTTTGCGACCCAGCAGCACTGTCACTGAGCTTTATCAGCGGTGGCATCTGCACATGTTGTTACATCCACTTCATCTGTGATTCAGGGGCCATCAGTTCGTTTATAAATAAATATTTTTTACTTATTAAGTAAATATAGGGCAGGCATCAAACTGAAGGGAAGTTAAAAAGAGAGTAACCATACACCTTATGTTGTAAAAATTTTAGCTTTTGAAATAGAGAAATACAATTTTCTGTGTTCAGTAATAATAAGTTTCAAAATTAGATCTGCCAGTTGCCTTCAGTGTGAAAAATGCAGGTGCTTAGAAGACTGTATGTGGGGCATGGAGAAGCCAGCAAAGACGCCTGTCAGCCATCCGCTGACATAGACAATGAGCAGGAATTTAGTGCCACTAGTTCTACAATATTTAATTTTATTGTATTTTTTGTGATGCTCAGATTAATAGATGGAAAAATGTGGAATTCATTTACATTCATTCAGGGTATTTTTATTTATGGGAAAGTAAATGTGTATTCAGAGCAAGGCTATAGACCAATGTTACTCTTTCATTTCACAGATGTAATCCTGTGTGTTTGTATGTATTATATACAGCAGTTTGTGGATTTCTAAGAATCATTTTCATTGAAAAATTATGTCTAAGCATTCATATTTACAAATGAATAAATTTTAAATATATTCACACCTTAATTCATGGGCTATTCTCTGGTCTCCCTTCATTTCTTAACAGCTGTTTCAATTGTTCTCCTAGGTTCCAGCCTAACTCAAATGTTACCTCACCCATGGGGTCTATATGCTATCCTCTGGCTAGGAATTCATGCTCATTACTGCTTTACCAACTCGATGGCTTTTCCTCATTTAACTCTATTAAGTTTGTCACCCATTAATAATGTATCTTATGTAGAGAAGAATCTGTGAAGCCTCAGCAATGTGAAAGTTACTGAAAAAAAATGTTTTATATGTCCTGCATTAAACAGTGTTCTTTAGAATAACAAAAATCCAAAACCTAGAGTGGGCAGCGGGTTGTAAAACCCAAGGATGAACCAATGCTGTAGGTCAAGTCTGAGGGCCATCTGCTGGCAGAATGCCTTCTTGTTCTGGGAGGTCACTCTTTATTCCCTTCAGGCTTTCCACTGGTTCTGAGGTCCACCCACATTATAGAGGTTAATCTTACCCAAAGTCCTCCAATTTAAATCTTAATCTTATGCTAAAACATTCTCATAGAAGCATTGAGAATAATGTTTGATCACATCTCTGGATCTGTGGCACAGCCAAGTTGATACAAAAATGTGCCATCACAGGCCCTGTCTGCTATCAGTTCCACAGAGGACATTAGTGTTTCTACCGCAGAGTCCCACATTTTGGAGGCGGCTAGAAAATTCCTGCTATGAAATGCGACTGGGTCCAGGGAGAGACGGGGCCTCCTTACCCTTTGTCTTAGGTAGAGCTATTCAGAAACGGACACTGAGAAGAGGATCCTCATGCAGGTGATTTATTGAGGACATTTTTGAGGGAGAAACTTAAGGGAGTGGGAAAGCAGGACAGGGAAGGGAGCAAAGTCAAGCCACCGTGGAAGTCAGTCCATGCACCTTAGAAGTAGTGTCAGCTATGTCATGTTAGCAGCAGCGAAGGTTAGAGCTCAGCAATTGAGTTCCATTTCAAGGACAATTCATAAGCTTTTTATTTTGAAGTAGTCCCATTTATTTTCTCTTTAGTTTCTATTGCTGTAGGAACTGTATCAGTAGGATATTGCTTTGGCATATGTCTGAAATTTTGCTGCCTGTGGATTTCTCTAATATTTTTATGGTTTTCCATCTTATGTTTAAGTCCTTTATCCATTTTGAGAATGGCCATCATCAAAAAATCAACAAACATCAAGCACTGGCAAGGATGTGGAGAAAAAGGAACCCTCCTACACTGCTGGTGGGAATGCAGACTGGTGCAGCCACTGTGAAAGACAGTATAGAATTTCCTCAAAAAACTAAAAATGGAAATCCCATTTGACCCTGTGATCCCACTTCTAGGAATATATCTCAAGAAGCTAGAAACACCAATCAGAAAGGATATATGCACCTCTATGTTCATAACAGCACAATTTACCATAGCTAAGATTTGGAAACAGTCTAAGTGCCCATCAGCAGATAAATGGATTACAAAACTGCGGTACATCTACACAATGGAATACTATGCTGTGGTAAAAAAGAAAGAATTCTTACCATTTGCAACAGCATGGATGGAACTGAGGAGCATTATGCTAAGCGAAATAAGCCAGTCAGAGAAAGATAAATATCACATGATCTCACTCACTTATGGAATATAAGGAACAACATATACTGAGGAACAAAAACAGATCCAGAGACAGAGAAGCATCGATCAGAGGGAAGGCAGTGGATGGTGGGGGTGAGGGGGAGAGATCAACCAAAGGACTTGTATTGTATGCATATTAGCCTAACCAATGGACACAGTCACCAGTGGGGTGAAAGCATGATTCTGGGGGGGGGGGACGGACAATGGGGAGATAAGGACACATATGTAATACCTTAATCAATAAAGAAAAATAAGAATTCAGAGCCAAAGAATTCAAAACAAAAGAGCAAGTTTATTCAGCGAGCTAGGAGGAAGTACACACGAAGCACTGAGCAGACAGCTGGAAGAGCTGCCCCAGGGTGTCAGCAAGGACTCCTTTCTTAGCGGGTGGGGCTAGCTGGAAGGGAGTAACTGCTCCTTCTGTAGGTTTATTCACCAGGGCATGTCTGGTCATCTTGGTCCTTGTATGAATCATCTAAGGCTTATCTCTGGCCCCTGTTCCTCCACTAAGTGGGTCTAAACTGCATAAGATATGAAAGGTCTGGGCGGTCCAAACAGCATGATCCACAATCTGCTAGAGGAGGAAGGTCCTATCCCTGTTTTGCCCATTTGCCCAGGGTTTTCTGAGCTGGTGACCTTCAACACTTGCTGACCTTCAACACCTGGCCTATTGCTCCTACTCTGCTCATGCTGTCTGACTGCCCGAGACAATGTGTGACCTGATACGAGGCATGGCTGTGGGGCTTTATTTCTTGTTGCTGAGTGTCAGTCATGGCCAAGGGCTCTCTTCACACATCAGCTAAGGGGTTTCCTGAGACCGAAGGCTTCCTCTGAAGATCAGTTGCAGGTGTGGGCCTTTCAATACACTTATAGGCCTAAGATGGACCCACTCCTGCTCAGGATGCCCCATCAGCAAACTGAAACTTAGGCAATTTTCATGTCCTTGTAAATGCACCTCTTTAAAAAAATATACATATATTGATTTCAGAGAGGAAAGGAGAGGGAGGGAAAGAGAGAAACAGGAGAGAATCATGGAAAAGCTGCCTTCCACATGCCCCCCCTAAAGGGGACCAGCCCTAAACCTAGGCATGTGCTGTGACCTCCTGGTTCATAGGTTGGTGCTCAACCAATGAACCACATGAACTGGGCGTAAATGCACCTCTTGATCAGAAATGCAGTATAAGTATTAGTCAGCCAGTATCCAAACGCCAAGCATCCCTGGGCTCTGTACACATTTTTTGTTTGTTTTTATTCATTTTTTTCTCTTCCTTCTTTCTTATTTATTTTCTACTAGAGGCCCAGTGCACAACATTTGTCCACTGGGGTTTGGGGGTTGATGGTCCCTCAGCCTGGCCTGTGCCCTCTTGCAGTCTGGGACCCCTTGGGGGATGTCCACCTGCCAGACATCCCCAGAGGGGTCCTTAGTGCTGCCGAGGAGGCAGGAGAGGCTTCC
Organism: Murina feae; assembly: GCA_004026665.1. Lineage (NCBI taxonomy): Eukaryota > Metazoa > Chordata > Mammalia > Chiroptera > Vespertilionidae > Murina > Murina feae. The sequence continues at coordinate 19,931 of PVJC01015569.1, read as the reverse complement.
ACCACTGCCTCTGTGCTCGCTAGCTTTGAGCCAGGCTTCTGGCTGAGCAGTGCTCCCCCTGTGGGAGGGCACTGACCACCAGGGAGAAGCTCCTGTGTTGAGCATCTGCCCCCTGGTGCTCAGTGCACATCATAGTGACTGCTCGTTCTGCCGCTTGGTCAACTTGCATATTAGGGTTTTATTATATAGGATTCTTATCTTCCTTAGTCATTACTTTTTCTCTGTAAAAGCTTGCCACTTTCTGTACTACACCACAGTTTTCTGAGTGAAGACTCTGCTCCATGAAGTATTGAATAAGGTGTGTTCGAATTACCTAAATTGTCATATTCAATCACTTTAAAATAAGAAAAATAAAATACAACTACAGGGGAACACATGTGTGGTTCTAGGAGATTCCAGGGCCCTAACTATACTCCCAAGATCCTCTTCCCCCAACACATACAATCTGCGTGTGGAGGTGCATCCTTTTTTATTTTAAGTAGAAAAAAACCAGATGATATTTTCTAAATCCTAGTAAAATTCCAAGTAAAGCCCTATTTCACTCCCTACTCTTGAAGCTCAACCCTGCAACTAAAACTGCCTCCTCCAAACCTACACCCACACAGAGATTCTGCACCCACCAGTGCCCAGTGCCATAGGCAGCTTCCTATGTGCTTTGCTAAAAGCTGCTATGGTGTAATTTTCCTATACTTTTTAAGGCTGGGAGTAATTCAGCATAGGAGGATTTCCTTGGCTTTGGCACCGCAACTTCTGATACACACTTTTGCTAATTGGAGTGAGAGGATCACAGTGCTTTCTTGTGTACCATTAGCTTTTATGTTTCTCTTTGTCTTTGACTTTTTTTTTCCTCTTTCTATTCAGTTATTTTTCAATTAGAGGCCCGGTGCACAAGTTTGTGCACCAGTGGGGTCCCTCAATCTGACCTGTGGCATTGGACTGAACTGGCTCTCTGACATCCCCTGAGGTGTTCTGGATTATGAGAAAATGCAGGCCAGGGCAAGGGACCCCACCGGTGCATGATCAGGGTCGGGGAGGGACACAGGAGGTTGGCCAGCTGGGGAGAGATCACAGGAGGCTTCCAGGGCATGTCTGGCCCATCTCACTCAGCCTCAATTGGCTGGACCCCAGCAGCAAGCTCACCTACCAGTTGGAGCATTTGCCCCTGGTGGTCAGTGCATGTCATAGCAAGCAGTTGAGCATATCATTAGTATATTACTCTTTGATTGGTTGAATGGATGACTGGACAGTTAATATATTAGGCTTTTATTATATAGGATTATGCCTTTTCCCATTTAATTTCTTAAACAAGTGTTTTCCCTTTTTAGGTTCTGAAATACCAGCTGTCTCTACAGAGCAAACCAGAAGAATTAAGCAGGGAGGTAAGAGTGTGAAGCTTGTATGTTCATTCCTGTGCTTATACGGTTATATTTGTGTGTGAGGCCTTGTGGAAAAGATTGGAAACATTCAGTAAAATCAGGTGATGAAAACTGATGGGTGTCACTGCTACTGAGCCACTGGAAAACTTGAACACTTCCAAGATGCATTAATTAGCAAAATAATTATGATGATGGGATTCACATGATACTTCGTAGTTTCAAAGTGCTGTTTTTTGATTACTAATTGACCTCTCAACCCATGCTTTGGCATAGCTAAAGAAGTGGTTATTAGTCATTCATAGCACACAAGAAGACTGATAAAAATACATTTAAATGAATTGCCATGAGACCCTTACAGAGGTAATAGTAGAGCCAGAACTAACCTTGCCCCAAACAGCTACCTTCCTAAAATCCCTCCACTGTTTTTCTTCTTCTTACTTTTCCCACATTATTTTTTTTTGTTTTTGTTTTGGATTTTCTTTTCAGATTTTTAAAAGACAATATATAGTGGCTTATTCAGACTTTGAAGATGAATCTTGCTAATGTGTGCTTACAGTGGCCAAATAAATTAAAATAATGACAAATCTCTGGTGTATGAGCATATGGTAATTTTTCTACCAGAGCTGATTTTGAAGTAATCCCTAAATAGTGGGTATTTATAAGGGCACCTGTGACAGTATCTTCAATGGGAAGTGCTGGAGGGAATGACAAACTGTTTTACAGCCTTCCATGATTTTCTGCCTCTAAGCATCCTCATGGCTGTGAAGTAATTAACTTGCTGGGCTATATAATAATAAAGCATTTTAAATGTGTGCTGTTGAACCCATATATGAGCACACCTGTGAAGAAGCCTTTTTCTGGTTTCCTTCTGTTTATTCTTGACAAGTCTTTTCTTGAGCCAAAGAATATGAGCCGTCACCCTGCCGTGTGACCAGGGGGCGCCTTGTGTGTATTATCAGTATGACCAGTCTATCCCACCCATTAACCCCGGGCAGAAATTGTAGGCATCACATGACACTATCCACAAAAGAACACATATTTAAATGGTCCTTCCCCTACAATGTGTCTGCCTCTTCTGGATTAAATCAAATGCAACTGGAATTTATCACAAATTAAAATATCAGTGCTAATACTTACAAAAGTTCTCTAATAGATGCCCTGGAGAGGTCCTACTTTGCATAGAGTTTAATATGAACTTCGCAACATCTAGTTCTATAGAGAATTAACCACTAGTTTGTCAAGATTGTATATTCACCTACCCAAAGTCCAACATATCCTAGAAATATGAAAATGTTGGCTGCTATTCCCGTTAGTAGTGAAATTCTGCTTTTGTTATTCTGAAAGAACAAAACAACGGCTCTCGCTGTGATGCTGAGAAAACAAGGCTGAGAAATTGAAACTTTTTAATTAGAGAATTACTAACATTTAGGTACATTGTTCCTTGAGCCCCATTCATGTCTTCTGCATTCAATGCACGTTTGATTAAACTCGTCCTTTAGTAATTCTGTCACACAGGGTGTACCTGTGGTAAACCTGCAGTCTTTTTCATAACAAGTTCTTATTTAGACTTGCTTTTGAGTGGAACCAAGATTTGCCACTCTAAAACACACCTTGGGGTATTAATTTTTGTGGGGAGCAGCCAGAGTGTTTTGGACAGGTTCAAGACTTGGACTACTGAGAGGGCACAGTCCTCTTCTTGCCACATGCAAGTCCCGGCTTGGATGGCAGAGCCTTCCCAGCACAATTATAGCCAACAGCTGTCATGAGCTTGAGCTTGTGGTCTGAACACGTGGCCCCACGTGCCTGAGTGATAGAGTTCAGGTGCATGTAGTGGAGTGGGATTGAAACTAATGAGAATGTTGTAAACAACTTGATCACACCCTTACTTTGCCTCCTAGCATATGGTATAAAATAAAGACACGGCCTGTGGGCGTGGTCACTGCCTCTATCAGAGGAGCAGTGTCCCACCGAGACCCAGCTTTCATTCTCATGTCTGTCTTTTCTTAATCCTTTCATCACCCCCACTGGGGATCACCCTTGGCCGTGCCTGCACAGCACAAATTTTAAGCTGGTTTTTCTTAAGGCAAAAAGACTCAGGGATAACGTTGACCCTCCGCCTAACTGGCTAACGGATTTGGGACAGATGACCGCTCAGCGTGGGAGCCAGCATTAGAGAGACTGCTCCTGTAAGAGTGGTGATAGGAGGAGCCCGGAGAGGCCTTTTGCCCAGGTCCTGTCTGCAACCTGGTTGTTAAGATGGCCCAGCAAAATGTATTCACCAAACATTTGCTTTTCCATCTCGATGTGAATTTCCTTCCTGCCCTTTGGAACCCAAATCATAACCCCATCACCCTTTCCCCTTAATTCAAAAGGGCAGATGAATGTCAACCGCAAAATAGCCAGGTTCTATTCCCCTTTTCCTCCGAACAGAGCATGAGAACAGACATCCTGGGGCAGACTCCACAGTTCGCAGGTGGGGACAACATTGATCCTCTTTCCAAGCCCTGCATTCCAGTCTCTGCCAGAGTCCTTAATAGAGGCCCCCAAAGCCTCTGCTAGTGGAACAGACAGGCCACTGGCGGGGAGAACTGCCTGCGGTCCCTCCCGCAGCCCCAGCCTGGAGCCAGCTTCCCAGACGGGTGTGTATCTGTACTGAAGAAAGCACTCTTGGCCTGGGGTGGTGTGGTCTGAGTCTGCCATGGGGACAAAGTCCCCTCTGATTCCCACCCCACATGCTACTAGAGCTCCCCTTCCTTTCTCTGTTGCTCTGAATTGGGGATGAGACCCCATGCTTCCAGGGGGAAGGGCTCTGCTGCCTCAATATCCCTCCAGCTTCTCAGACACAGGCCTATGGGAGGGGCTCACCCTCTCCGAGTCTCCTCTTGTCTTTCCTCCATGTTCTCCGTTCTCAATATTTCAGATCAGCTACACTTCAACTGGTTTTCCCAGTTATTGCTCTGCGGTTCAGCTGTGAGTTTGGTTCAGGGTTGGGAACAAGTAAACAGCTGCCAGTTGCTCTGTAGCCACCTTAGAACTCACCTAAATACTCTTAAATCACCTTTAACCCGTGTGTTTTTATAAATGAGCTATTTAACCTATATAATAAAAGCCCAATATGCTAAGTGTCTGGTCAGCCAGTCGACCATTCAACTAATCAAAGAGTAATATGCTAATGATATGCTAAGGCCGCTCAACTGTTCTCTATGACATGCACTGACCACCAGGGGACAGTTGACAAATTGCTATGCTGTGCACTGACCACCAGGGGGCAGACAGTCGACTTGTCAACCTGTCACTATGACATGCAGGGGGCAGATGCTCTGACCAGGTTAGCTTGGTGCTGGGGTACAGCCGATTGGGACTGAGATGGGCCGGACATGTCCTGGAGCCCTCCTGCAGTCCCTCCCCAGCTGGCCAAACTCTCGCGTCCCTCCTCAGTCCCAATTGTGCACCAGTGGGGTCCCTCAGCCTGGCCTGTGCTCTCTCACATTCCAGGACACCTCAGGGGATGTCAGAAGCCAGTTTCGGCCACTGGTGAGCTTCTAGCCTATATAATAAAAGCTTAAGCAACTGTTATGATGGAACAACTGGAATGAATGGTCACTATGATGCATACTGATCACCAGGGGGCAGACGCTCAACACAAGAGTTGCCCCCTGGTGGGAAGTGCACTCCCACAGGGGGAGCACCACTCAGCCAGAAGCCAGACTCATGACCGGCAAGCACAGCTGGGTCAGGATGAGTGCGAGCACACTTGGCCCTGATTCAGGGTCCTCCCTGGCCGCCTGCTGCTTGGCACACTGCTGCATACCCTGAGGGGTCTCTGACTGCAAGAGGATGCAGGCTAGCTGAGGAACCCCCACCCCCACCCTGAGTGCATGAATTTCATGCACCAGGTCTCTAGTGTCTAAATATTTTAGTATTTTTCAGTTATCTTCCTGTTATTGATATCTAGCTTAATTTCATTCTGGGTAAGAGCATACTTGTTATGATTTCTATTCTTTTATACTTATGTTTCTTGTTTTTTTTTAAATTTTAGTTAATGTTCAAAATGCTCTGTCTCTATAAGCATGAGAAAAATGTGTACCATATTCTGTGTTGCTGGATGAAGTATTCACTGAATATCAATTAGAGTCAATTGATGGAGGATGCAGATCAGTTTATGTATGTCCTGCTGCCTGCTGGATTTGTCTAGAAATGTTAGAATGGTGTTGAAGTCCCCAACCTGGTGCAGCTGTCCAGGGAGAGACCATGGGAGGGTGGCTCAAGGACATGTCTGGCCTGTCTCACCCAGTCCCACCCCATTGGCCATCTTCTAGTTAATATCCTTTCAATGTGCACGAATCTGTACACTGAGCTTCCAGTATTTTATAAGGTACTTTTACTACTAATATAAAATCAGCTTCAAATAATATTATACCACTTTACAAGTAGTACTCATATCTTACAACATTGTATTTGCAATTCCTTCCTCTAATCCTTTATCACACTCCTGCCAATTACTCTTCTCATAAAATCACCAAATACGTTGTTGATATTAGTTGAACAAACTTTGTCTTTAGATCAGTAAAATACAAACATAAAATATTTTATTTTACTATTACTTGTCCCTTCTTTAATGTTCTTCCTTTTTATGTAAATTTCTGACCTATATTATTTTACTTTTCAGAGAACTTCATTTCACATTTCCTGTGACAGGTCTAATAGCAACAAATTCTCTTACTTTTCTGTTTGCTTTTAGGATGTATTATTTTTATTTTATGTTGGAGGATAATATGTTGGATATAAAAATTTTGTTGGTGTTTTGCTTTGTTTTTTTTTTTAATGGTTAATCATTTCATTTTGCTCTCTCTTTGTTTATACATTTTTCTTGTGTAAAATTTGTGCAAGTTTAAGGTGTATACTGTGTTACTTTCATACATTTATATATTGTAGTATGCATGCTGATACAGCAATATTTGTTAAATTACATAATTATAGTACAACTAGAAGCCCGATTTACAAGATTCGTGCAAGAGTAGGCCTTTGCAACTGCAGTGGCGGCCTGGATCCTGCGGCTGCAGCCCTGGCTTTGTCCAGAAGGAAGGACAACTGGTCTAATTAGCATATTATGCTTTTATTATTGTATATATCATTGTCTATATTCACTATACTGTGTATTTGATATTTACTTGCTGCAAGTTTGTGCTTTTAAATACTATCTATCTTCTCCACTCTCACTACCCCCTGGGAATCATTTCATACTCTGTGTTTTTACATTCATATATTCTATATAGAAATGAGAGTACACAGTGCTTGCCTTCCTCTCTCTGACTTATCTCACTTAGCATAATGTGTTCAAGATCCATCCATCCTGTTGTACGTGGCAGGATATTATCCGTTCTCATGCATGAACATATGCTATTATGTATATGTACCACATTTTTCATCATTTCACCCAGTGTTAAACATTTGGCTACTACTTTGAATAATGCTGTCATAAACATGGAAGTGCATATATTTCATCAAAATCCTGTTTTCATGTTCTTTAGACAGATACCCAATGGTATAATTGCTGGATTATATGGTAGATCTATTTTTTAATTTTTGAGAAACCTCCAAATAGGTTTCCACAGGGATTTGACCAATTTACACTCCCATTAACTTATATAGGGGTTACCTTTTTATTGCATCCTCACCAGCACCTCTATTCTTTTTTAAAAAACATTCTTTATTGTTAAAAGTATTACATGATTCTCCTTTTCCCCCCATTGACTTCTCCCCAGCAGCTCCCATGCCCAGCACATGCCCTCAACCCCCTACTGTCTGTGTCCGTTGGTTATGCTCATATGCAAGTATACAAGTCCTTTGGTTGATCTCTTACCCCCTCACCCCCTGCCTTCCCTCTGAGGTTGGGCAGTCTGTTCAATGCTTCTATGTCTCTGGCTCTATTTTTGTTCATCAGCTTATGTTGTTCATTATATTCCACAAATGAGTGAGATCATGTGATATTTATCTTTCTCTGGATGGCTTATTTCACTTAGCATAATGTTCTCCAGGTCAATCCATGCTGTTGCAAATGGTAAGAATTCATTTTTTTTTTTTTACAACAGCCTAGTATTCCACTGTGTAGATGTACCACTGTTTTCTAATACACTCATCTGCTGATGGGCACTTGGGCTGTTTCCAAATCTTAGCTATTGTAAATTGTGCTTTTATGAACATAGGGGTGCATATATCCTTTGTGACTGGTGTTTCTGTTTTCTTGAAATATATTCCCAGAAGCGGGATTACTGGTTCAAATGTGCTTCTTTTTGTTTATTGTTCATATTTCTGTTTACATCTTTTGAGCTTCATAAAATTCTATTTGTCTTTTGGTTTTCTGTTTGTGCTGTTGACATTATGTCCAAAAAATCATTGCCAAGAGCAGTATTGAGTAACTTCCTTCCTACGTTTTCTTCTACAGGTTTTATGATGTCAGCTTTCATGTTTAAGTCTCATACATGTTGAATTAAATTTTGCAAATAATAGGGGTCCAGTTTCATTGTTCTGCATGTCTTTATCCAGGTTATTCCAGCATATTTGTTAAAGAGGCTATCCTTTTCCTATTGGGAATTTTTAGTTCCCTTGTCATATGTTAATAAACCACATAAGCTGACATTTAATTCTAGGCTGTTAATCTGTTCCACTGGCCAATGTGTTTAACTTTGTGTCAGTACCATACCATTTTTATCACTATTGCCTTGTGATATATTTTGAAATCTGAAAGTGTAATTCTTCCAACTTATTCTTTTTCTCAGGTTTTTTTTTTTTTTGGCTAGTTGGGATTTTTTTGTCATTTCAAACAAATCTTACAATTATTTCTTTGATGTTTGTGAAGAATGCCCTTGGTATATTGATGGGGATTCTATTGAATCTGTAGATGGCTTTGGATAGTATGGCCACTCTAACTATATTAATTATTCTGACCCATAAACATGTGGTGTATTTTCATTTATTTGTATCTTTGATTTTTTAGTGAAGTTTAAAAATATTCATTGTACAAATATTTGACTTCCTCAGTTAAATTGATTCCTAAGTATTTTATTATTTTTGATGTTATTGTGAATGTAATGAAGTTTCCTATATTTCTTGTTTAGATGTTTCATCATTACTCTAAAATAATGTAATTGCTTTCTGTATTTTGATTTTGCATCTTAGAATTTTACTGAAACCATCGATTAATTTCTACAGTTTTTACTGACTCTGGGATTTTCTGTGTATCATACAATATCATCAGCAAACAGTTACAATTTTACTTTTTCATTTTAAATCTGGATGTCTTTTATTTCATTGTCTTATCTCATTGCTCTAACTAGGACTTCCAATACTATACTGAACAGAAGTTGTGAGAATGGGCATCCTTGTCTTGATTCTAACCTTACAATAACCACTTTCAAAATGTTTTAAAATCTTCACCCAAGGATATGTTTATTGATTTGAGAGATAGAGAAGAAGGGGGAGAGAGAGAGAGAGAGAGAGAGAGAGAGAGAGAGAGAGAGAGAGAGAGAGAGAGAGAGAACCACATCCATGTGAGAGAGAGACATTGATCAGTTGCCTCCAGTGTGTGCCTTGTCTTGGAATTGAACTTGCAAACTTTTTGGTGTATGGATGACACTCCAACCTACTGAGCCACCAGGCTGCAGCTAAACACTTTCGATCTTTTCTCATCGAGTGCAATGTAGCTGTAGATTTGTCATCTATGGCCTTTATTATGCGATGTTCCTTCTGTAGCCGGTCTGTTAAGGACTATTATCAGGAAAGAATGTTGTATTTCATCAGATGTTTTCTTGCATCCATTGAAGCATTTAGGATTTTACTTTTCATTTTATTGATGTGATGTAATCCACCCACTTCAGGTTGCCGATGGCTCTACCAGGTGTGGTGTGCTGTGCAGAGGCACTTCTTTTTGGTCATGAATGTTTTATTAGATGTAATTCAAAGGAGAGAGGAAATAGGAATTACTGAGATCACCATAGTGCTACATCACTTTGCTCGCATACTTTTAAGAAGTGGATGCTGTAATGCTTACCTTTGTCCCTAGGTAAGTGTTCTAAGTCAGGTGTTTTAATGACTCGGGCTGGCTTTTAGGCTTTTTCTGTTGTTGTTGTTTTGTTTTTTATTTTTTTGAAGTTGGAATATGATATACCAAGGTATAAACGTGGGGGGTAGGGGGTCCTCATCCTGCTTGATACTCTCTGAGCCCCTGGATTAAGTTGGTATCTTAATCTTTCTATTTTAGAAAATTCTGACATTTTTATTTCAAATATTTCTTCTACTCATTTCTTCCCTGTTCTTGTAGTCTCATTACATGTCTGTTGCAGCTTTTGTAATTGCACCAATACTATCAGATATCCTTTTTTATTTTTAATCATTTTTTACATTGGCTCTTTGGATTTGTAAATTTATATTAGCAAATCTCCTAGCTCCCTAATTCCTTTCTTGTCCTCATCAAAAATACCGGTAAGCCCATCAAAGATGTTTCATATTTCTGGTAATTTTTTCTAGCATTACCTTTTGATTCTTTTGTAGAATTTTCTTTGTCTTCTTAAATTTCCCATCTTTTTTGTGCATGTTGTTCTTTTTTTTTCTATCAAAACCCATTAAACATTAATCAGAATTATTTTAAATTCTGAGTCTTATTATTACCAAATACCTGCTATGTCTTATTCTGATCCTCACTCCTTCTCTTCATATATTTTGTGTTTGCAAAAGGCAAAGCATATTTTGGCATTTTGTATGCTTGTAATTTCCTTGTGAAAGAGTAGAAATGGTGTATTAGTAAAACAAACCGAGGTGACCAATCTTAGTATAATATTTCACATTTGTCTGGCTAGAAGCCAGACTGTATTGTTTGTGATTCGTGTGTGTCAGAGACTAAAATGTTCTCTAATGTCCCTTTTCTTTATTGCTCCTGCTGTCCTTGGGTATTCCTGGAGACATTTCTCAATGAGGTCTGAGACCTGCAATGTTTGAAACTGTCGCTCATCCTGAGTTTTGCAGGAGCCTGTTATTGCAGTGGGAAGATGAGGGAAGAACAGAAGCCTTTTCTAATCCTGATTAGATATAAAGTGTTTGTCAGCCAAGGCCCATGGACAGTGACTTTCGGACGTGCTCCTTAGGGTCCCCTTCTCTCCTCTTTAGGTGAGACAGAAGGGCGAGCTGGGGCTGGCGCTGAGTGTGCCTTCTTTCCCAGGTCGGCCAGGCTCTGGTGAAGCAGTCTCTTTGAAGGCAGGCCTTTGTTTAAAAGAACAGTGTCCTCGGTGTCTTTAAAATATATTTTCTCTCCTGTTGCCGAGAGCGGGGAGGGCTTTTTCTCTGATGTTCTCCTAGAACTTGGCAGGGCTGCTGGAGGTAAAGCCAATCATTGTGCTGGTCCTCAGAAGGCTGGCCGGGGGTTACCTCATTGACCAGGTCCCCAGCGCCCTTTGCTCCTGCAGCGCCTCTGCGCCCAGTAAGCTGGCATCTCGGTTTTACAATCTGTCTCTCTGCTTTTGAGGTGGTGCTTTTCCTGCTAACTCACTGACAGATCTAAGAGTTGGTCTTAATTTTTTTCATCTTTTGTCTTTTTTTGAGTACGGGTGTGATGCATTCTAACTTATTTGCATGACAGACTAGGAAGCAAAACTGACAGTTTTACTGTAATATTTATCTCTGTCTGTGGTTTTCTGCAGTTTCAGTTAGCTGGATTTATTTATTCTGCCTGGTATATGGTACAAACTCTTTGGGAACTCTGATCGTGTTGGTCCTGTGTTCCCATTCTTCATGTCTCTTAACTTTTTTTCTCATAATTAGAATTTTTAAATATCTGCAACAATTTCTTTGAATCAATTAGTCAGTTGTAGAATTCTGTCTTCAGCTGAGTGTAATGGGCTGTTATCATATTTAAAGTAATTTTTAAATATCCAATTGTTAAATTTTCATTTTATAAATGTTCTAGTTGGTTCATTGATTCATTTTCAGCTAAACTTTTCTTTCTCATATTATTCTATTTCTTCGCTACAGATGCCATTTTTTTATTTTACCTATTTAATTATTTAAGCAATCACTTCGTAATACCCTCCAGAGGATATTACTTCTCATCCTTGGTGCATTAATTTGTTGATTACTGTGCCTACTAACTCTTCCAAATAGAATTTCATTTCTATTTATGATTTTATTTTTGTTATACACTTACTTCACTAGAGTTTGATCATTCTTTGGAGTCTCATGAAGCCTAAAGAATAAATAATTTATTATAAAGCAGTTTAAGTATACTCCAACTCAAGCCTACAACATGTAATGACTGGATTAGTTTTCATTTAATTTTGGGACTTGGGGATACTATCTAATAAAAGAGTAATATGCAAATTAACCCTCACAACATCACAAATATAGCATCTGCAACAGAGCTGGAGCCAGCAAGAGGCTTGCCGTGCCCCCTGCGATGGAGGAAGCCACGGTTCCTGCCTGCCCGTCAGCCCGGAGCTCTGCTCAAGGCAAAGATGTTTCAATTATAGAAGATAAATAAACCCCAGATACCTGTTTCCAGCCAACATAGCCTTGGCCTCCGCTCAAGGAGAGGCTGGAGGCCTCATTTTCCAGGGGAAACCTGGCCTGGGATCCCCTTAAGGCTACCAAGTTTCAATTATAGAAGTTAAATAAATCCCAGATACCTGCTTCCAGCCAGCCCTGGGCTCCGCTCAAGGAGGGGCTGGGAACCTGGGTTGCCAGGGGCAATACAGGCTTTGAGCAGGACCAAGGCAACAAAGTTTAAATTATAGAAGTTAAATAAATCCCAGAAACCTGCTTCTAGCCCACAGCCATGGCCAGCCTGAAAAGAGCATTCAGCACCTCACCCAGGCTGGCCATGCACCCCAGTATAGACTCCCACCCTGAAGAGGCTGTGGCCGGCCTGCAAACACCTCTCAGCCCCTCACCTAGGCTGGCCAGGCACACCAGCGGGACCCTCCTACCCTCAAGGGGCTGTGGCCAGCCTGAAAACGGCCCTCAGTATCTTACCCAGGCAGGCCAAGGAACCCCAGTGGGACCCCCACTGTGACCTGAGACACTGTTCAGAGCAAACCAGCCGGTCCCCACCATGTACCAGGCCTCTATCCTTTATAATAAAAGGGTAATATGCAAATTGACCCTAACAGCAGAAAGACTGGGAATGCCTGGTCACTATGACACACACTGACCACCAGGGGGCAGACACTCAATGCAGGAGCTGCCCCTAGTGGTCAGTGCACTCTCACAGGGGGAGCTCTGCTCAGCCACAAGCCAGGCTAATGGCTGCCAGTACAGTGGTGGTTGTGGGAACTTCTCCTGCCTCCTTAGCAGCACTAAGGATGTCTGACTGCAGCTTAGGTCTGCTCCCTGCTGGCAAATGGATATCCCCCGAGGGCTCCTGGGTTGCTAGAGGGATGTCTGACTGCCAGCTTAGGCTCACTTGCCTGGGGAGTGGGCCTAAGCCAGCAGGTGGACATTTCCCCGAGGGTTCCCAGACTGTGAGAAGGCACAGGTTGGGCTGAGGTATCCCCCCCCCCCCACCCCTGAGTGCACAAATTTTTGTGCACTTGGCCTCTAGTTCATATATAATAAAGGAATCCCAAATTTGAATTATGAAACTTCATGAAGAAATGTTTGGGTGTTCAGTTTCCAATTGGCAATATTTTATTTTTCTACATGAAGTTCCTGAAACGGGCCAAACTTTCTCATGCTGTTTTCTAGATTTGAGTTGACACGTCTCCACTGTGTGAGAATTGGAGGTTCCAGGTTCTGAGATGCCACTTGGGTGTCAGCTTCATCCCGTCAGGCAGTCACCAGATTCTCCTGCTCCCGCCTTGGGACCCTGGCCTCCTTTCCTGGTCTGGATATGCAGTTTGACAACATCTGGAGTCTGGGCAGCATCTGGCACAGCTTTTAATTCTTTCTTATGCTCCAATGCAGGAAGATTTTCTCTGCCTATTTTTCAAGCTCAGTAAGGTAATAATTGTTGTCATTTTGATTTAATCAACATTTCAATATGCTGGGTAGGAAGTACTTCTGTGCACACTCAGTCTTTGGCGCAGTCCAAAGTCATGACCCTTTTTATATATAACTAGAGGCCCAGTGCATAAAATTTGTTCATGGAGGGCAGGTTCCCTCAGCTCAGCCTGCACCTTCTCCAATTGGGGACCCCTTGGGGGATGTCCATCCCTGTGGGATCGGGCCTAAACAGGCAGTTGGACATTTCTCATTCTGGGACCACTGGCTCCTAACTGCTCACCTTTCTGCCTGCCTGACCACCCCTAACTGTTTCTGCCTGTCTGCATGATCACCCCTAACTGCCCACCCCTGCTGGCCTGGTTGCCCCCAACTGCCCTCCCCTGCCAGCTTGATCTCGCCCCCAACTGCTCTCCTCTGCTGGCCAGTTTGTTCTGATTGTTGGGTTTCTATGTCAGTGTCAAAAGCTTCAACTCCTAGACAGCCATTGGCTCCCCTAAGCACCTAAATTTGGTTCTGATTGGTCAGTTTCTATGCCAGTCAGTGTCAAAAGCTCCACATTCTAGGCAGCCATTGGCTTTCCACAGCACCTAGATTTGGTTCTGATTGGTCGATTTCTATGCCAGTCAGTCTCAGAAGTTCTGCCTCCTAGTCAGCCATTGGTTCTTCACAGCACCCACATTTGGTTCTGATTGGTTGGTTCCTATGCCAGTCAGCATCGCCAGGCCTATCTCTGGGCCTGATCAGGAAGGCGGGGCTGAACAGCAGCCCCATGCAGAGGCTGGGTTAGAAAGAAAAGCCCAGCTGCTGGCAAAACTCAGAAAGAAAGAGGGAGAGAAAGAGAAAGGCAAGTACTGATCAACAGCTGCCACTGAGTCTGTGGATCGGACCCTGCCACTCTCTCTGGTCTCAGCCCCTGGGCAGTCAGTGCTGGGTCCCCACAGCAACCCAGCCCTGACTGAAGGACTTCTGGGTTGGTCAGCAACCCCGGCCTTTTATATATTAGGACTTTGATTTAGCTATGTTTCTGAAAGTTTATTTTTTTGTTTGCTTTTGCCACTTTTTAAAAATTCTACAAAGTCTTTTTAATATATTTATATATATATATATTTGATTTTAGAAAGGAAGGAAGGAGAGAAAGAGATAGAAGCATCAATGATGAGAGACAATCATTAATTGGCTGCCTCCTGCACATCCCCTACTGGGGATGAGCTCACAACCCTGGTGTGCCCTTGAATGGAATGGAACCTAGGACTCTTCAGTCTGTAGGCTGATGCTCTATCCACTGAGCCAAACTGGTTAGGGCTCTATTAGGTCTTTGTTCTTAGGACAGCATCATGGTAAAGTGGAAAACACAGTCTCTGGAATATAGCACCCGGTTTGAATCCTCACTGTGCCTGAAAATGGCAAAGTAGAATACCACTTTACATCTTACCCCTGTCATCATCTAAAAGAAACATGACAGAGGAGAGACAGAGCCTTAGCCTTGACAAAACAGAGACAGGGTATCCATGACACATAATATACAAGAGCAGTCACATGACTTCTGGGGCTCCGGGCAAATGGAAACGTGAGAGCCTGTAGTTACTGGGTGTGAAGGCAGTGGTGACCTAGCACTCAATAAAGCACTGCCCGTTGCATCCCTTCTTCCTCCACAAGCCCGGCGCCCTCATGCCTGGTGCCAAGGCGGTATTTGGAAGAGCTTCTCAAGGTTGTGTCCAAATGGGGCGCAGGGAAGCCCTTTCAGGGTCCCCTGCAGCTGCAGGCCACAGGGGAAGCTGCTGCAACACAGACTTCCAAAGTGGAACATGGGGGTGGAAAAACCACTGCTAATGCACCTCATTGATCATCTATGGTTAAAAGCACGTGGACCGCAGACTATGACTCTCTGGATCACATGCCAGAGTCATGCCTGTGCTGTGTGACTTGGACACATTATATCACCACTCTGTGCCTTAAATGTTTCATCTGTGAGATAAGGAAAGTAATAGCTTATGATCTTGATGATGAGATGAGAGGTCTCAGAAGAGTGTACAGCACATAGTACTGTGCTTCCCCAAAAGTAAGACATCCCCCCAAAATAAGACTAACTTACAGTTTTGCCTCTTGCTGAAATATAAGGCATCCCCCAGAAAAATACAACTCCCCGAATATAAGACCTCTCTGATAATAAGGCCTCCCCTGAGCATAAGGTCTCCCTGATAATAAGACCCCCTGAAGCTACCCTAACTCTGGACTCTGGGCTGTAGGGGGGGAGGGGGCGCCACCACACAGCTCACTATTGGACACAGTGTAGCTGGAGCAGACAGGAAGTGTGAGGTCTCTTAATCAGAGAGCCCGCCTGCTGCTCCCTCTGCCCTGACGGAGTCTGGCTGACTCACAATTAGACAGTGAGTTGCGTGGGGCAGGAGTCGGGCACATTGTATGGACACACAGGTAATAAATTTTCTTTTTTTTTGTTGTTGTTCAACAATAAATGTGTACTGTATTCTTCTTCATGGAAAAATAAGACATCCCCTTAAAATAAGACCTAGCACATCTTTGAGAGCAAAAATTAATATAAGACACTGTCTTATTTTGGGGGAAATGGGGTAAGTGATATGTTAGGGTCAGCAATTACTTTTTTATTAAACAGATCTTTATAACACTTTTTAAATTATTGGAGATTATAGAAAGACTGAAAATTAATAAAATTAAAAACATGATATCATATTTTTACCACAACATGTTTCAAATAGATAAAATGTGTATGTGTAAAGAACAAATCACAAAACAATCAATGTAGAAACACCTGCATTATTTATTTTTAAAAATAAACTAGGCTTGTTCAACACCTTTCCCAATATACTTTAAAACCTAGCTTTACAGATGTCAAAATCACCACAAAAAGGGAAAGATGCACAGTCATGTGTAGCTTAATAATCGGGTTACGTCCTGAAAACGCATCACTAGGCTATGTTGCCATTGTGTGAAACAATAGCCTGAACTTACGCAAACTTAGTTGGTGCAGCCTACGCACACCTAGGATCTATGGTATGTCCATGCTCCTGGCTACAAGCCTGTACAGCGTGTCACTGAGCAAAACATGGAATTAAATCGACCACAACAGCAAATGATACAATCAAGAGATTTAGTACACAAAAGCATATGAGGCTGCTGCTGGTGTAATATGGCATAGTGTTTTATAGCAAATTATTTTACTAAGTAGAAAGAGTACACTCTAAAATAACAATTAAAGGTATAGTATAGTAAATACATAAACCGGCGACAGGGTCATTGATTATCAATGTCAAGTATTACATACTACCCATAATTGTTTGTGCTATACTTTTGTATGACAGCTCAGTAGAATTTTTTATACCAGCATCACCACAACCATGTGCATAATGCATTGTTTATGACATTGTGGTGGCTACAGTACCTAAAGGCAATAGGAACTATTTTAGCTATATTAAAATCTTATAAAATCACCATCGTATCTGCAGTTTGACATTGACTAAAACTTGGTTATGTAACACATAGCTGTACTTAAAGCTGACAATGTGTTACAAAGGGAAAATTGATATATACATATAGTACTTTTTCAAATAAATAAGCAATTGTTATGAAAAGTGTTTACTATGTTTTCATGGCATGTGCTCTATGTCAGTTCAATTTATTGCAAACTGTTCACCTTTTGCATGTTTTCTATTGAATAAAAATTAAAACACAACAAAATACCAATATTTGCTTATTGTTTAGGCAAATATAACTACATTGGATAATATATAGAAGGCAAATACATAAAGAAACAAGGAATCACATACATTGTTTCAATAATGTAAATTTATGTTGACATAAATTTGGAAACATCTATAAAAATTAAGACACTGCTTGATGTAGCATTTTAGTTATATCTTCTACATGCATATTCATACGATTGTCAATGGCTTATGAATGCGCCTTTTTAGCAGTTGTCGTTATAGCTAAACAATTTTTAAATTTTCATCTGTATATGGTTGATTAAATAACTTGTTTCATCTGTATATCATGGAATACTAAGTGGTCATTAAAAAGATTGTGGATTTATCTTACCTAAAGTGAAATCCCCAAAGCCATTCCCACTGAAGTTAATAAAACATTAAAGATGCAACCATCTCCATTACTATTCAGCATTTTCTTAGAAGTATTAGGCACTGCAACTGAACCAGAGAAAACAATTAGACACATTAAAATATAGAAAGGAAAAATAAAATGATTTCTATGTGCAAATTATATCAATGATGAAACAAATAATTCAGTTACATAGAACATAAACTAACAAAAATAGATGTCATTAATATGTACAATGAGTTAAGGATGTAATAAAACATTAAATCCCATTTAAAATAAACACATAAAAATATACTGCTCTGGAATAACTTATACAAAGAAAACTTTACACATTTACTACTAAAAGACAAAAAAAGGTGACTTTAACAAAAGGAAAGATATAATTTTATTCCTGGATGTGAAGAGTAATAATGATAAAGCTGTCATTTGTACCTAAATAAAAACATATATTTTTAATGAGGGCTTTTTTGTTTGTTTCTAGAGACAAGTTGAAAGTTTCTACTGTTCACTGAGAGAAAGCAGCTTTGAAAAATAACTAGAAAAACGATGAAAGGAAAGCAGACCTGCCCCAGTTAGATATACTTGTTAGCGAGCCCCTGTCATTGAAACAGTGGCACTGGCACATGGGACAGTGAGAGGAATGGTTGAAACAGAATAGGAAATCTAGAATTATGAACAAAAATATAAATTGTTTATAGGATAAATGTTACATTTCAAAGCACTGAAATAAAGATACACTTTTAATAATGGATATCCCTTTAGAAAAAGGTAAAATTGGATCTTTAGCCAGTATCACCCTATATAATAAAAGCCTATTATGCTAAGTGTCCAGTTGTCCATTCAACCAAACAAAGCGTAATATGCTAATGATATGCTAAGACCACTCAACTGCTTGCTATGACATACACTGACCACCAGGGGGTAGACACTTAACGCAGGAACTGCCTCCCAGTGGTCAGTGCGCTCCCATAGAGGGTGCACCACTGAGCCAGAAGTCAGGCTCACAGCTGGCAAGTGCAGAAGCCTCTCCTGCCTCTGCAGCAGCACTAAGGATGCCCGACTGATGGCTTAGGCCCGCTCCCCCTGGAGTCACCAGTCAATTGGACATCCCCAGAGGGCTCCCAGACTTCAAGAGGGCACAGGCCAGGTTGAGGAATCCCTCCTGAGTGCACGAATTCCATGCCCCAGGTCTCTAGTATCCTATATGATAAAAGCCTAATATACAAATTGTCCTCTCGACTAGGAGTTTGACTGGGAGTTTGAATGGGAGTTTGACCAGGGGGTGGGGCTAGCTGGAGGCCCCAGCTGGTGGTGGTGATAGGCAGCTGGGGGAGGGAGGCCCTGGCCAGCAGCCAGCAGTGATAGAACCCTACCCATGCACGAATTTCTTGCACTGGGCCTCTAATATCATAATAATGCCCAAATATATGAGATACAAATGTAAAATAATAAAACACAGATAACATCAGCAAAAGAATAATTTAATTATTTCATGATTTGAGTATAGGAAAATATATTTACCTATGGCTCAAAATTTAAATGCAAGGAAAGAAAGATTAATACATTTAAGTAGATTTTTAAGACATTACATAAAGGAAACATGTAAGCAAAAATCAAAGACCAAAATGTCAGAAATGATTATTGACCAGTTATCTACTCTAATAAAAGAGTAATATACAAATTAACCATCACTCCAAGACACCTAAGCCATGCCCACCAGCCAAGCTACACCCACCAGCCAATCAGAGAAACAGTATGCAAATTAACCCATCAAAGATGGAGGTTGATTTGAATACACAGGAGAGCAAAGACTAAAGACAGCATAGAAGGAAGCCAAGTACTGTAGAAGGGAGCCAAGCGGTGGAGAAGGGAACAGAGCTGAGGCAGCGGAGACGGTGAAGAAGGGAGGGAGAAGTGGGGAGGGGGGGAGCTGAGGCGGCAGAAATGAGAGTTAAGGCAGCAGAGACCGGAGGGAGCCGAGGCAGCAGAGTCAGGAGTTGAGGTGGCAGAGAAGGGAGGGAACCAAGGCAGGCTTCGCTCCCTTCTTTGCTTCGCTCCCTTCTCTGCTTCACTCTGGCTCAGGAAGCCCTATTCTTGCAGGAATCTTCCTGCAATGGGCTACTAGTATTACAGATAAAAGACTAACATTTTAATATATAATAAATTGTTAACCACCACTCAAAAAGAAAAATGGACAAAATACATGAGGAGATTGTTCTAAAAAAAAAAAAAAAAGGTTACCAGTGAATATATTTGAATATGAAAAATTGCTCAAAATTATTGATAAGAGAATTGTAAGCTACAATTAGATACCCTTTCTAACCTCTCAAAACATGACATCTGTTCATTTGACAAGTCTGTGCAGAGACAAGCCCTCTCACACATTGCTGGTGAGAGTCCTCGGATGCAATGCTCTTGAGAAGAACTTATGACCAGGGTTCAGGAAAAATGAATGAACACATGATTGAAGTCTGTGTA
>PVJC01015568.1:0-34777 GCA_004026665.1 Murina feae | reverse complement strand
TTGTCAACCTTCAGGCCAGGTTTTGGCAGGTGAGATGGTATAAGTGCCATTGCATCCACTCATTCTCTCTTCTGGCAACACCCCTCACTTTTCACTGGGGACCAACCCTCCCCTCTTTTAGCTTAAACAACTCAAGTGAAGCTTCACCTCCTACAGAGGTGGGGGACCTCTGACCTAGTCCCAAATCAGGAGCTTCCCATGACCCTTCAAAAGCCGGTGAAACAGGGAGAACTGGAGAATGCTGGGAGAAGACAGGCTCTCTGTCTCACTGAACTGGAAGCTTTGAGGGTACAAGCTGAGAATTTCTGGTAGCCACTTGGCCATAAGGAGGCGGGAACCTGCTGAAAATGGGGTCAACCCAGAGGAAAAGCCGAGCTGGGATATGGCAAGAAACTGAGTCCTGATGACACGGTTTGAGTCTCCAAAACCACAGCGCCTAAAACTCGATCAGTTACGTGTGCCAACAAATACCCTGTTTAGAGCTTGAGCCCATTGGAGCTGGGTTTTCTATTCCTTGCTCCGATGAGTTCTGATATCCTGGATCAGGACAGCAAAGAAGATGTTAACCAGGAATCAAAAAGGCCAGGCTGAACATGGGCTCCATCCTAATGGATGGTATTTTACCAGAAAAGATGGTATTTTACCAGGGGTTAGGTTTTAGGTTCAAGGGGGATGTCAATAGCAGAGCAGAGACCTCCTGACTCCATGGCTTTTTCTCCCATTCCCCACTAGAAAGCCATCTCTGCAGGTACAAGGTGGGAAACCTGCGTCCTGGGGAAGGTTCCAATGCAGTACCACCGCGTATCTCTCCCCATCTTCGCCATAACTAAGGAATCTTTTCTGGCCAATAATCCTTTCTTCTTCAGTCTCTGTTGGTCTGGATTTCCTAGCAAGTCCTGAGAGAGGGGCTGACAGAATCCAGCATCATACATAGGCCTGCCAAGCCAGGAAAGAATGAACTCAGAGATGCATCCCGCTATTTGGGCCTCCTTGCTATCTCCCATGCAGCAATGAAGGCAGCTGAATCCCAATCACCCCCCAGAGTGGTATCTAAGCTGCTCATTATCTGACAAGAGGGATGTAACTGACTATTTGATGTCCGAGTTCAGCTGCAAACTGCCAAGCAGTCACTTGGGCAGAGCTTGGAGGATAACAGGCAAACCTTTCATCATTCTCAGAAGTGACAGCCATGAAAGGACTCAGTGGGTGTGTCTCTTTAGGACACAGGAATGTGTGCCTCTAATGGAAGCAGGTCTAAAGATCTGAAGTCAGTCTGGGGCCTGACTTGGCATTTCTGATGCCAGCAAAAGCCACATTAGCTCTAGGCTATCATCTCCTCTCCCTCTTTATCCCCTTCCTGCTAGGTAAAAGCATAGCCTCCCAGTAAAGGAGTAAATACCATTTCTCTGCTAAGCAAGAAGGGCAAATCAATTCAGTGACTAGAACCAAGCCTAGAACTGGTCTCAGCTAGACCTAAACCTAGTCCTAGTCCTAATCCTAGTCCTAGACTAAGACCCAGACATGCCCAGACCGAGACCTAGACCTATATCTGGACTCAGACCTAGGCTAAGACCCACTCCTACACCCAGACCTAGCCCCAACTTAGCCCTAGACCTACTCCTAAATCTAGACCTAGAGCTAGACCCAGACCTACTCCTAAATCTAGACCTTAGCCCTAGACCTACTCCTAGACTAGACCTAGAGCTAGACCCAGACCTAGTCCTACACCCAGACCTAGTCCCAGGCTTAGTCTTAAATCTAGACCCAGATCTAGACCAAGACCTACACCTAGACTCAGACCTACTCCTAGTCCTAGACCTAGAACTAGAATTGTTCTGTCTGCCCACTGGTCAAGACTAGACAGAGAGCCAGGGGAAAACTGAAGCTAAAGTCATCTTCAGAACCAGCTTGATGACCTCTTCATGCTTCAGTCAATAACTTTGGCTCTGGCCTCATCACATTGGTAAATCTGTATAGGGAAACCCTCTATCACCTTTTCCTGTGGAACAGTTAGAAAGTGGTATTAATTAGGTCTTAAACCACTGCTCTGCTCTGATATAGCTTTTCTATATGAAATAAAGCAGAACATTTGTTAAAAAGTTAAATATAATCCTCAACAAGATTTCTTAACTACAGATCACATGCAATTGAAGGCGTCATTCAAAGAAATACACTCGACTACTATTTGGTAACGTTCTGACTGGTCCTTAAATCTGGTCGATCCCTCTTATTAGTTTCCTGCTGAAACGACAACTTAATGGGCATTATATATTGATGCAGTTTATACATGCTAAAGCATCATACACGTGTAAAATTGAAATATCCACCCGACCCCTCCCTCAGCCCTGCTGAACGTGGACTTTTACACGTGCAAGAGCGGCTTCCTCAAATCTCCTTTACATCTCTAACCAGATGGAAGCTGGGCTACTTGTGATGCCTTTTAATATCTGCCCCGCTAGACACATCACAGCGAGATCACACTTAAAGTGAGAAACCACAACATCCACGCGTCTCAGAATGTACTTACTAAAACCCACACTGAAAGTATAATAAGGTTTTAAAATAGGCACAGAGCATATTCTCATCAAGGAGTACTCAGACGGGTATCACCAAAGATGGAAATGGATCACTCCAGGTAGCTAAGTTCTGTAGTCAGAAGGAAGAGAGACCCGGGGTGTCTACAGAATGGAAAGTGCTTTGATGGGGATGGGAGGAAGGATAGAAATTCTTAACGTGGGTCCTTGCCTCCCAACATGTGTAGAGTTTCCTAAATAAAGAGTAAGTTTGCCCAGCGATGCTCAGTGGGGCTGCCCCTCTATCTTACAAGTGTATGTGGCAAGCCCTCACGTTTGAAATCACTGCCTGTGCTCTTTCCTCCATGTTTGCTGTTACTCCTCCCTCTTCGCCCACTCTAGCAACAACTAGGTTTCATGACATTTATTTATTTAGGGAAGAGGTGGCAGAAAAGCACAGGGAAGCATTTAAACTCCAAATGCCTCATATGTGAGTTGCAAAACTTGGGCTTTTCAGCTTCAAAAGTCCACCTCTAGCCCTAGCTGGTTTGGCTCAGTGGATGGAGCACCTGCCTGTGGATGGAGCATCTGCCTGCGGATGGAAGGGTCCCGGGTTTGATTCCGATCAGGGGCACATGCCTGAGTTGCAGGCTTGATCCCCAATAAGGGGCGTGCAGTAGGCAGCCAATCAATGATTCTCTCTCATCATTGATGTTTCTATCTCTCCTTCTTCCTTCCTCTCTGAAATCAATAAAAATATATTTTTTAAAAAGTCCACCCTCTAACAGATATCATGGCATAGAAAAATTGTTATAGGGACAGAAAAGTTCCCGGCTCCTCACATTTCTTGAGTCTGGGGAGAGGGAAAAGTGAAAGGAGCAATGGGTGACGAACTGGAGGAAAGTCTGTTGGGTCTGGGATGAAAGGACCACACACATCTGCAGAGAACCCCCTAGGAGGTGCAGAGACCTCCCCTCCTTGTCTCCCCTCAGCATCCTTCAAATGTCTCTGGAAGAAGGACTCTCATTACCAATCCCAGGAACTGCCTGGAGTCCAGCTGGCCCCCCAGACATTGAGTCTCTGCCATCCTTACTAATGAGTTAGGTTATTAAAGGAGGATATGAGGAAACAAGAATACAAGGGGGGGGGGCACTTTTTTCTTTTTCTTTTTTTTTAATCCTCACCCAAGGATATTTTTCCATTGACTTTAGAGAGACTAGAAGAGAGAGGGAAAGACAGAAATATCAATGTGAGAGAAACATCAATTGGTTGCCTCCTGCATGAGCCCTAACTAGGGCTCAGGCCAGGGAGGAGTCCAATCAAGGTAGATGCCCTTGACTGGAATCGAACCCAGGACCCCACAGGCTGATATTCTATCCACTGAGCAAAACCAGCTAGGGCCCACTTTTTGTATAGGGGTGGTTCTCAAACTTCAGCATGCATCGGAAGGCTCCTTAAAACACAGATTGCCAGGTGCCACCCCCAGAGTTTCTGACTCAGTAGGTCTGGGATGTGGACAAGAAATTGCATTTCTAACAAATTCCCCAGGGATGCTGCTGCTGTTCCTTCTAGGAACCCCACTTTGAGAACCAGTCTTTTAACAGAATGTTAAAACACACACCTGCGAGGCCAGCCTACTGAAAGACTTCTAAACTTCCCACACTAGCCTACACAAGAGAAAATTGGAGTTCAGAGAGGTGAAGTAACTTGCTCAAGGTCACACAGCATACTAGTAAAAGGGTGGAGTCAGAACTAAAATCCAGGCCTCTGGGTATCCATTCAATTCTCCCTACATTCCATAGTACGGCTGGGGTTCGCCCTCGGTTCTCTGCTGCCAGCAGCATGGGCTGTGTGCGCCAGTTCCAGCAGGAGCCCTGCTCGGCCAGCTGTGCCCAGAGGCTGGCAGTGGCAGCCCCCAGCAGGTGAGAATTACCCGCGCTGGGCAGAGGCTCTGCTCCACAAGAGTGCAAACTGCTCTTCCAGGGGATCTCAGACCCCTGCTGCGCTTGTCATTTGCATTACGTGTTATATCTCTCACGGGATGGGTTTGTCTTGGTTTTACTCACTTCTGGCGCACCAGGTTTGCCCACTTAGTGCTTTTAGCGTTATGTATCATTATCACACTCTGTGTTCTCCTGTCACAGCTAGTTTAGCTCTTTTTGCTTTAATTTCTCTCCTGGTATTCTTGCCAGGGCACGAAAGGAAAAGAAAACAGCCCAATGCAAGAGAGAGAAAGGGGATAAAATCCCCAGCTTTGGTGGAGGGAGCATGGAGAGCAACCCCTAGTGTGGGCAGGAAAGCGCCTTCCCCCGCTTTACACCTCCGTTTTGCAGGAGGCAGTGTGGGGAGAGGAAGTAGCAAAGATCCTGAGCTCTGGCCCTGGCCACCAATTGCCCAGCTGACAATGATAACATTAATAGTACTAAGAGCTGACGCATCCCGCTCTAGGCCAAGCACGGGTGATTACTCCAGGATGCAACCACTGTTTTTCCCTGGTTTGCAGATAAGGATACTGACGCTCAGAGAGCCATGAAGAGACTTGCCCGCTACCATCTGGCAGAAAGGAGAGGACTCGAACCTGAGACTGTTCCTCTTTGACGCCCCAGCTCCTAAGGTCTCCCTATGACACACTCTCAGCTTTAGTGGAAATACTGAATCGCCTCCAGTTCCATGGTTTCAGGACCTTGTCTAGGACCTGCCATCTCTACAGCTTCCTCATCGCGTTGATCTTCTGTCTCTCCAGTCCGCTCCCAGAGAACTGTACTCAATGCCTGGAGAGGCCTCAGTGCTCACTGGCCCCACAGGTGCACGAAGGGGTCCCTAGGTCAGCCAGTGTGGCTCAGTGGTTGAGTGCCAACCTATGAACCAGGAGGTCACAATTCAACTCCAGGTCAGGGCACATGCCTGGGCTGCCAGCTTGATCACCAATGTGGGGCGAGCAGGAGGCAGCCTATCAATGATTCTCTCTCATAATTGATGTTTCTCTCTCTCCCTCCTTCTTCCTCCCTTCTTGAGGTCAATAAAATCTATATATTTATATATATATATTTTTTTTAAAAAAGGTCCCTAGACCAGGAGGGTCCGTGGAGCTGTCTCCTGAGCCACAAGGGAGCCGAGGGGAAGCCAGGTGTGGACAGGGCTCCAGTTTGCTCCCCTCCTCCTCCTACCTGCCCCCAACACACACACAACTGTTTCCAGGAGAAAGGCTCACACTGACGTGTCGGACGTCCAAGCTTCAATATAAGGGTTCAAGAAGATTAAAAGTTGGAAACCACTGCTTTTGCTCAGCCTTCCTAATTTACAGACAAGAAATCGAGAACTCGTCTGTCTCTACAACTGGGACATTTGGGGGATCTTGGGGTGACAACAGATAGCAGAAACTTACTGTCTGACCAAGAGCATCTTGGGAGGTCCTATTGACACGTGGCATCTGCTATAATATAAGTGGCAGAAAATGTCCTGGCCCAGATCAGGCTCAAATGAGGACTCTACAGAGTGTGTCAAAGTGAAATCACCTCCCTTCTCACTCCCCCGACCACTCCTAACACATCGCCCCAAATTCTAACACCCATATGACAAGGCGAGAGTCACCAGGGAAGGTTATGTGGGAGTCAGCAGCACAGCTAAGTTTGATTTTTAACATTCGGACACCAAATAGATCCTGAAAACATGGCCGTGATGAGACATCCTGAATGTGTGGACCATACACAAAAGTCCAGAACATGCTTCCTCCCGCTGTCCCAGTCTGGAATGTTATAGACAGGGGCGGGGGCAGGGGCGGAGGCAGGGGAGGACCAAGGCCAACGGCATCTTGCTTCTCTCTGATGCCAAGCTGCCAACAAATGATACCACCTCTTTATCGACAGGGCAGGTGACACCAGGAAGCCGGACAGGCTCTCCAGTCCTGGCATTCACATCTTGATCACTAACGCAGAGGGATGGGAGTGGTTAGCACACCGAGGTCACCCTCGGCAGCATTCCAGGAGAAC
Organism: Murina feae; assembly: GCA_004026665.1. Classification (NCBI taxonomy): domain Eukaryota; kingdom Metazoa; phylum Chordata; class Mammalia; order Chiroptera; family Vespertilionidae; genus Murina; species Murina feae. The sequence continues at coordinate 28,275 of PVJC01015568.1, read as the reverse complement.
CACAAATACTCCGGCTGCTGAGATCTCTGGAAGGGCCCTGACTCCTGAGGTCCCTGTGGACTCTACTCATCAGCTTCCCAGCCTCCTTTACACAAATGCCCTTTGGCTGTTGTTTGTGTCAGAGTTGGTTTCTCTGGCTTGTCGTGACACAGGTGGGTAGAACTGACCTTAAGCAACCCTGTTTCCAGACACAGCTTGCTCACCGCCATGAATTGGATTCCAAAGATGCAGTTATACTCATCTTGAGCCGTGGAAAGCTGACTTAAGAAAATGTCACCTTTGCTCTAGCGGTTTTGCTCAGTGGATAGAGCATCAGCCTGCAGACTGAAGGGTCGCAGATTCAATTCTGGTCAAGGACACATACCTTGGTGGAGGAGCATGTGCAGAGGCAACCAATTGATGTGTCTGTCTCACATCAATGTTTCTCTCTCTGTGTCTCTCCCTCCCATTCTTTCTAAAAATAAAAAATAAAAATCAGTGGGAAAATATCCTCCAGTGAGGATTAACAGCAACAACAAAAAAGAAAATGTCATCTTCTAGGAAAGGAAACAAATCTTGAGACGTTCCCCATCACCCTCAGAGTTCACCATGAATTGAATCAGAGTTGAAGCCCATGTGTATCGGCTATCTTTTGCCACCTAACAAACCACCCTGAAAACTCAATGGGTTAAAACAGTAAGAATGGACGGTTGCCCATGAGATTGTGGGTGAAGGGGTGCCTCTTCTTAGCTCAGCTGGGGTTCATGGTCTGGTCAGCTGTGGGTCAGGGGTGACTCTCACATTTGTGGAATTGATTGGCCATAAAATAAGGCACTTTGGCTGTTCACCATGAGGTCTTTCCTACAGTAGAGTAGCTCAGGCAAAGCCAGGCGTCAAAAAATAAAATAAAATTTTATTTATATATAAATATATATACATATATATAACATATTAAAAATTTATACATATAAAACATTAAAATTCATATATAAAATACATATTTCAGAGCTGTGCAAGGCCTCTGAGTTATCACCTCTGCAGCATTCTGTTAGCCAAAGCAAGTCCCAACTCAAGGGCTGGGAACGTGGACTCCTCGTCTCCATAGCAGGAGATCACAGTCATGTTGCAGTGGGCAGGGCGGGAGGTTGGAGAACTGGGGCCACTTTTGCCAGCCATCTCCACACCATGTAAAATTAATAACATAGCCTAACAAGGCAGACATTACTCGGCCAGTTTTGACACAATTGCTCAGCACTGTTGACATTCTGGGCGGGATCATTACTTGCTGAGGGCTGTCCTGCATATAAAGATGTTCAGCAGCATCCCCCGCCTCTACTCACAAGATGCTCGTGTCACCCCTCCTCTCACTCCAGTTATGACAGGCAAAGACGTTGGCCAAGGCCCCGGGGGGGGGGGGGGGGGGGGGGGGGGGGGGGGGGGGGGGGGGGGGGGGGGGGGGGGGGGGGAAGTGGCGACTGGGGGAGATGGGGAGGAGGGAGAAACCCTGTTCCCCCAGGTGGGAAGCACTGTTCTAAAGCCACGACTAGGACTTCCACACTCACCTCTGCCCAGTGGTAGCGCCTTATGAGCAAATAATTCTCAACAGACTTCAGATTGAAAAGGGACTATGATTGTCCCTGTAGTTTGGGGGTGACAACAACAGCCCTCCTCTCTGTCCTCTCAATCTCTATTTGTCCTGTCTTGTTCTTCACGGATAGGGACTCCAGATGCCTGAAAGGCTTCCGATGTGGAACCTTGGGCCACCCTCCCGCCCCAGCCCCACCACTCACACTGTCCATCAGACCCAGTTCTCTGTAACAGAAAACACATGCTACCTGACACAAACAGGCCAGTTTTCAATCTCAGTTAACTTTTACAGCAGTTTCTCCCCATTTGCAGCCCATTCCGGCTGGATGCAAAAGCATTTGCTGCTCCCTTAGCTGGGTATTTTTCATCCTGTGTCAATTAGCACGAGGAAGGGAATCTAACACTGATGTATAGGTTGTGTAGTGTGGCTGGCGCCGATGACCCTGCAAGGCTGGCAGGCTGCGGAGTGGGGCTCAGGCTGTGCCCTGCTCTGGATACCCTGGACCAGATTCTCCAAGCTGCCCCTGAGCACCCAGCGTGACTCCTAAGTGCAGATTGACCCAAGGAAAAAAAATTAAGTAAAACTAGAGAAGCTGCCCTAACCAGTTTAGCTCAGTGGATAGAGCATTGGCCTGCAGACTGAAGGGTCCCAGGTTCAATTCTGGTGAAGGGCATGTACCTTGGTTGCGGGCACATCCCCAGTAGGAGATGTGCAGGAGGCAGCTGATCGATGTTTCTCTCTTACCAATGTTTCTGACTCTCTATCCCTCTCCCTTCCTCTCTGTAAAAAACCAATAAAATATATTTTTTAAAAAGGATGAGCTTTAAAAAAAAAAAAAAAACTAGAGAAGCTTTTATATTCAAACATGTCAGGGCTGAAGGAGAATTAGGGATCATTCTCTCCAATCTCATCCTCATACACTTGACTTGACCTCAGAGAAGTCAACTGGCTTGTTCAAGGTCAGCCAGCCAATTAGTTTAACCCAATCCAAGCCATAAAAGTCAGATTTTCTCTCAGTCCAATGTTCTCTTTGTACTTTCATTGGCTTTAAAACACATACTTTTTTTCTTTCTAACCTCTTTTTTCCCAAACTATTCTTAATTGAAACGTAAACACAACAGATGTTGACTGCCTTCTTGCACAAAGCTCTGGGTCAGGGGGCTCGGTGTCTTCCTGTAGGGAGATGGCAGTCTATTTAGGGACAGGAGTCTGCCCAAGAAGGAAGAGGATGAGGGCTCAAACTTCACTAACACGCAAGTCAGGAGTGGTCCAGGCCAAGACCGTTGTGAGGTATGGTGGGGACACGCAGGAGAAAGATTTGCTCCATGTTGGAATGCGGGCGTGGCTTTTGTCCTCCCCAGGTGTCCCGGAAGACAAAATCAATCCGTCTTCAGCTAAAGTGAAGGAAGGACCAGGACGGGGACCTGGGACAATGGCCCTTCACTCCTGCAGCAGGCACCGGGGATGGGAAATTCTGATAAATTCAGAGCCAGCGCCATCTGGTGGTCAGAGAGCATCTCTCCATGACATTTTCTCAGAGCTGCTGAGGATGGTTGCTTTGGAAGAGTGGGTTGACTAAATACTAGTAAAATGACCCCATTTACATAAAATTGAAAAGCCAGATAAAAATTTCAGATAACTGTACAATGATACAGCCAAGAGAAGGCTCTCCAAAACATCAAAAGTACTATCTCTGAGGGGCTTATTTCGACGAGTATGTATTTTGTTCTATGTTCTTCTATCCTTTGATTTAAAAAACAACAATGACCATAGATATTTTGAACCACTGAAAACAATAACATTATATTCACTTTCTAGGGAAAGAAATAAATGCAGAGACAGAGGGTTTCTTGACCCAGAATAAACGATCAGGTTCCCACTTTATGCTCAGCCTTTTAACAGGAATAAAACCAGGTCAAAATGAAACTAAAGAGTAGCCTTGAAGAGGGAAAACAGGGGAAAATGTCACACGAGGCTGAGAATAATAGCTGGACCATAAAGAAACACTTCCTGCTTGTGACTCCAAGCAGTTTACAACGTACCTTGGTGATCCTTTACCTCACAACACGCTCACCCAGCTTCCCGGCCTGCAGTGCTTCTAAAGAGCTCGGTTCTTCCCTCTGTTTGAGCCCTAAGTTACATTATCATCTATCTCTTGTGATCATGATAAATAACACTGTAACTGGTTGAATCCCATTGGTGTCAGACGCTGCACTAACAACTTCCTGTGCATGCCACGTCCTTTCAGCAGCTCCTCATGACACAGATCCTCATCGCTGAAGCTCAGAGAGCTGACCCTTTGCCTCTAACTCACACCAAATGCTGTCGGTTCTGCATTGGGCTTCATATCCCCAGTACCTGTGAGGTGGTGCCTGGTGGGTGCGCGGGTGACTAGGTGGATGGCATGTGGGAAAAGTACACAACGAAGAAGAAAAAACTTGCGTTGAAATGAGCCTTTATTGAGCACCTACCATGTGCTAGCCAGGCTGGTAAGTGCTGAGAGTAAAGAAGTGGGTCACTTTTCATTATTCTGTTAGAATCTCAAGAGGAAACACTCATCTGAGCCTAATCTGAAGAGTGTGCTGTTAATTACAAGTGTGGAGGGGTGAAGGGCAGTGATCTCAAGCCTCAGCATGCCTCAGAGTCACCCAGACTCCTGGGCCCCAACTGAATTTCCAGTTCACAAGGACTGGGGTGTGGCCCCCAATTTTGCTTTTCTAGTAAGTTCCCAGGTGATCCTGACACAGCTAATGCAGGGACACCATCACGAGGGTGAGAGCAGTGAGCCAGGAGGCAGCGGTGGAGAAGCAGTTACCACCCAGAACTGCAGGGACTCAGAGGGGGAGAGGGAGCCAGGCAGAGAAACCCACCTTGAAAGGCGCAGGCTTTTGGTGGAAGCTGGATGCTCCTTTCAGGAAGGGGGTCTGAGAACAAACATTGCAGCCCCTCTCTCCCACCTCTCTCTTCCCTCCTGCCCCCTCCCTTCTACCTCCCCCACTCCCCCTTCCAATCTAAGGCAGCCAGAGTTGATGAGGTTCAAAGGGCTTAATCTCCAAGGGTAAGCAGGATGGAGACAGTGAAGAGGAATCTAGGGGCCCAGATGAAGAATTTGGCACCTGTGTTGAGTTTAAGCCTCAGTGAGACATCCAAGGGGAGACATCAAGAGGGAAACTGAGTGCAGACTGGGGCTCAGAGAGGAAATCCCAGCTCTGACCAGGAAGGCAGCCTGTCACTGCAGGGCTGGAGGCCCCACTGAGCTGCCCAGAGACTCAGTGGCAGAGGCAGACCTGAAGGGAGGAGGGACCCCAAGCTCACAGAACTGGAGAGGCCTGGCCAGAAAGGCAGTTGGTGGTCAGCACAAGCAGCAAGAAGAATCGAGATGAGAATGAGGCTGGGAGAGAAAACTGGAGCGCAGAAATGGGGCAGAGTAGGGATTCATAGAAGGGGAAGAAAGATAACTTGATACAGTCCCTGATGTCGATAGGAAGCAAGAAACTGCAGCACCAAACAGCAAACGTAGCAAATAAAATTATATGGGTTTCAGGTGCACAATTCTGCAATACATCATTTGTATATTGTGTTGTGTTTTCAACATCCAAAGTCAAGTCTCCTTCCATCACCATTTATCCCCCCTTTACCTTCTCCTACCGCCCCCGCCCCCCTTTCCCACTGGTAATCACTGTACTATTGTCTTGTTTGCGAGGTTTTTCTTAAGCTCTTTTTCTCCCAGCCCTCTAAACCCCTCTCCTCTGACAGCTCTCAGACTGTATCTATGAGTCTGTTTCTATTTTGTTTGTATTTTGTTCATTAGATTCCAAATATAAGTGAAATCAAATGGTACTTGTTCTCCAACTCGCTTACTCACTTAGCATAATGCTCTCCAGGTCCATTCACGTTGTCACAAAGGGTAAGATTTCCTTCTTCCTTTACGGCCGAGGAGTATTCCATTGTGTAAATGTACCACAGCAATGTCACCCCAATAAATTAACTTTAAAAAAAAAGTTTTTTTCAAAGCAAATGTGGCTCAACACAGCACCAGTGCCAGGGAAGTTTGGCCACACAATCAGGCAGCTGTACTCACCCATGACACAAAAGCCCTTTGGGAGCTAAGGCACTCTCTTCTCTTGCCTTTGATTTCACACCTTCCCTGCCCACTCTGGTTCAGTTTCATCAAGAATCTGCTGTTTGCCAACTGTTGATTGTGAATTGCTGCGTAGTGTGATGTTGTCAGATCTGGAAGACTTTGGAGAACGTTATGGGGACCCCTGAGAACATTGGGATCACCTGGGAGACCCCTCCCCTTCAATCTGCATTTTTCATAAGCTTTCTGGTGCCTCAGATTTCACCATTAAAGATTTATTCCTCTGGCTTAAGGCTTTAATCCTCTATTAAATGTAAATCTCGCAGGCAAACGGATAGTGTTTGGGGAATGAGGTCATACATTAAGCCTTATCTGTCACTGACACCTCAGTGAGAGTGAGTTGACAGTCTTTTCAAGAACCAGGTTTAATAGGGAGAAGGGAGATAAATGGGAAGGTACTGGGGAACTTAGCTGCACAGGGAGAGACACTCAAGGAGATAGGATCGGAAACTAACATTTATTGAGGCATTATGCTAATGAGAAAAAGAAAAATAGCTACCTTTTATGGACTGCTTAAATGTGTCAGGTTCCATGCTGCGCTTTCTACATGTAGGGGAATAATTTAGTGTGGTATCTGTTTGTGTATTGTTCTCATTGCTGAAGGCTGCTCAGAAGACCAAGAGCGATTTTCCTCGCCTCCTCTTGCAAACAAGGAGCCAAGCCTGTGGGACTGTGCTCCTTCATGTCCCATCCCTTAGGGTGCCTTCAAGTAATGAAACACCCAAGCAAAAATGGCTTAACCATGGGCAAACGATCTCAGCTCACAAAGCCAGAACTAGAGCAGCAGTTCTCAACCTGTGGGTAGCGACCCTTTTGGCAGTCAAATGACCCTTTCATAGGCGTCACCTAAGACCATCCTGCATATCAGATATTTACATTATGATTCATAACAGTAGCAACATTACAGTTCTGAAGTAGCAACGAAAATAATTTTATGGTTGGGCCACAACAGGAGGAACTGTTTTAAAGGGCCAGAAGGTTGAGAACCACTGCTCTAGAGTGAGCGATGTCATTGGGGACTTAGATCTCTCCTTCCTTCAGCTCTCGTCATGCCCGGCAGTGGCCTTGATCTTTGAGCTTGTCCCTTGATGGTCACAAGATTGAAGCTGTAGTCATCATGACATTGAGCCAAAAGAGAGGGAGTTTCCTCCTCTGTGTCTCTTCTATAATTGAGAGTTCGGTCCCCTCTCAACTCACTGTTCTGATGTCTTTTAGGATATGACCATCATGCTCTTGGTTCAAGATGGCAACCCCCCACACACACACACATTCCAGGTAGAAGAATGGAAAAAGGGAAGGAGAAAGAGAGGAGGACAAGGATGAGGAGGAAGAGGAGAAGGAAGGAAAGAAGGAAGGATGAAAGTAAGGGAGGGAGGAAGGGAGAAAGGGAGAGAGAGAGGAAGGGAGGGAGGGAGGAAGGGGAAAGAGGTGGAGGAAGAGGAAGCGTCAAAGGAAGGAAAAGGAGGAAGGAGGAGAAGGCAGACATGAACTATCTCTCACAGAAGGTTCCCAGAAGCTTTCATCCATCCTTTCCACATTGTTGCCTTTGGTCAGAACTTAGCTACACAGCTCCCCCCTCAGCTGCATGGGAGGCTGGTAAAAGTCAGCCTTATTCTGGACACCTCCCTGCGCAGCTAAACATTTCATTGGTGTGAAAGAAGGCGAAACCTGGCAGTGGAGACAACTAGCATCTCAACCAAGGGGCCAAAATCGTAAATTATGAGACACCCGGAAGGCACCCCTCATCCAAGTTTTGTTTTAGGAGGCGGAAGTTCATTACTGGGGAGGGAAAACAGGCTGGTGGGGGGATTCACGGTGAAAAGGTAGACCAAGAACTGGCTTCTCCATAACAAGAAGGTATGGAAGTTTGAGATTTTCACACGTGATGGAACCTAAATCCTATTTGATCACAGACTCATGTGAAATACAGGGGAAACTGGACAAGGAATGGAGACTTTGACAGCACTATGGTCTGCGTCCCTGGCTAAAAGGACACCGTAGCAGTGAGAAGCATACCTGGTCCTTGGAAAGGACCAAGACTGGGAGCAAAGCCGGGTGGGAGCAGTGCAGTGGCATTCTGGAGCTGAGGAGGTCACTGACTGGTGGCCCCCAGGACTGAGATCCAGGCTCCTTCCTCGTTTTTAAGTCACAACATAGGTTCTCTAGATTCCATGTCTTGGGATTGACAGGGAATGCTCCTAAACACACCTGTCTTTAAATACCTCCACACTCTAACTAGTGGGGGCCTAGAGCCAGATTTGACTTGATTTAGAACAAAGGAAGTGTTTTGATGTTTGCTGCATTGGCCTGCCGGGAGCCAATCCATGGCTCCTCGCTCACATTACTGTCACAGTTCCAGAGATCTTACGAGGCTGGTGTCATTTCCCATGCGCTACAGATAAAGAAACTGAGGTTCTGAGAGCTTAAATCACTTACACAAAACCAACTGGTGTGCAGCACTACAATTCACAGCCAGAGTTCTCTGACAGCAAAGCCAACACCAGTGACCTGGGGGATGGTGAAGGTACAGGAAGGATGATCCTGCGGAAGGAAAAGGTATCAACTCCACAGTATTGCCAACAGCAGGCAAGATCCTGTCTAGAGACAGGCAAGCACAGAGCGCACAATACTTACAGTAGTGAGTGACAGAAATAAAACTGGCATAAGCAAGATGACAATGGCAGTAATAAATTATTGGCTTACAACTGTAAGGAGTTCGCTTATGATGGATCTAGGCTTTCTTTACAAAGCGCACGTCTCCTTGCCACTGTGTAGGTTCCCACCTTAGCTGTGCATGTCCAGGTGGTGATGAGAAAGTGGCCAGCAACTTCAGGCTTCGCTGGCACTAGGTCAGTAGCCCTCGGAGAAAGGAAAGCAGCTTTCCTCCATAGTTTCATCAAAAGTGCCAAGGTTGCTCTTTGGCCTGGATGAAGTCATGTGCCCATTCCTGAACCAAACAGGGCAGGCAGGAAGATGGAAGATGGTGATCTGGGTCATGTCCCCACCTCTAGACTGACAGGAAGATAAGGTGACCCAAGGGGAAATCAATGAGATTTTACTGGAGAAGAAGGAAGGGATGTGGGCAGACAGCAGCCATAGATATTCACTGGACACAAAGCAAACTCCAAAAGTTCACGTGTACATGCACGCACACATGCATGCACACGCACACACTTGTGAGCTGCAAAGATCGGCAAATCAGGCCCATAAACGTGAAGTAAATATGACTGCCAAGAGCCACTTTATAGAACTCACTCTCAAAAGCCCCTCTCCTGGCCCATCCTCAGTCAAGAAAGGTACTCACAGGCAGAAGGAACTAAACCTGTTGGACACCCTGCTCACTCTTTGGCAAAAGGCAGGTGCTCCAGGAAGGAGGGCGTGAGGACAACCATTCCTGGTCCCAACCTCAGAGCTGTCAGGCTGGTGCTTTGGGCATAAGGGTGATCCTGACAGGATAATAGAAACGCGCCCTGATGGGGACGCTTTCACGCTTGATTGCCTGGCAGAGAAGGTGTCCTTGTTCCAAACCATCTGCCATCTTGGAAATGACAGTAATGAGACGTAAGCTGCCAGACTGCTTCTATTACCTGCATGCTCATGTAGCAGAAACAAGATGCCATGTAAATCAGTCAAGTGGCATCATGGAGGGCACAGGACACATCTATGTCATCTTCCCAAATAAAACGGATTTTACACAGTCAGATCAAATCACAGACACTCCGTCTCCTCAGGCAGTCTCTGAGCTCAGTGCCCAGCAGCCACTCTGCCCTAGGGTGAGTCAGAAGATGCTTCACATTTTTTTAACCTCCCCACACTTTTCCTCTGTAGGGATCCTCCAAATATTCCATCTCCTTCTTCCCAGATCCCTGGTGCCTCTGACACCCAGAACCCAAAAGCCAGAGAATTCATCAAGCTGAATTCTCAGACTCGGGGTTCTCGAGAGAAAAGGACAACACCCATGAAACTGACAAGTGTGAACAGCGGCGTTCGTGGGCCTGAAGCAGAACAGACAGCGCCGGCGAGTGTTTAGAACCTTTGGGTGAGGATCTATGTGCTAACCTGGCTCTTGGCTTCCTCCTGTCCTTCCTGCTTTCAATTGCTCCTTGCTTCGCTCTCCGCATCTGCTTATCTTAAGACAACGTAACCTCTTTCTGGAACGAGGCGGCATGCAAGCAAACTAATAAATTCTCCCCTAGTCTTTTTCCATTGGTGGCGCCACCATACATGCATTCACAAACCCAAGCCAGAAAGAAGCGGTCATCTGTCTCTCCCTCTCTTCACTCCCATCCCATTTACCAATATTATTATCCTCACTCCTAGATATTTTTCAGACCCAGACCCAGCATTCCACACCTGCTGCTGCATGGAAAAGCTTTTGAATGATTCTCCTTTTTTAATACTCTTTCAATCTATCTTCCACCTCACTGCTGCTGTCGAGATCCACCCAAAATTCAGATCCACCCTGTTCTCTCTGCTTTCATGTCTCCTAGATCAACCACGCCCATGTTTCCACACTCCTCCAATAAGCTGTGGGTAGCATCACAAGCAATTTTTGACCAAGAGCAGCTAAGCTACCCACGTTTGTGAATGGATTGTCTTTTTTGTGTGTGTGAATTTGAATGGGCAGGATAGAACTGGGCTTTCACAGCCTACCCCTCCCCACTTCCCCCACCCCTTGTATTACTGTCTTAGGGCTGCCATAAAAAGTACCATAAACTGGGTGGCTTAAACAACAGAAAATTATTTATTCGACGTTTTAAAGGCTGGAAGTCTGAGATCAATGTGTGGGAAGGACTGATTTCAGCTCAGCTGTGTAGATGGCTGCCTTCTCTCCATGTCTTTTATATCATTTTTCTTCTGAGTGTGTGTGTGTCCAAACGTCCTCTTTTTATGAGGATGCCAGTGGTACTGGATGAGGGCCCACTGTAATGACCTAATTGAAATTGGTTACCTCTGTGAACACCCCATCTCCACATAGGATCACATTGTGAAATACAAGAGCTTAAGACTCCAACATGATGGGAGAAAGAAGAGGCACACATTCATCCCAGAACACAAAGAGTATCCTATAATTACAAATGCAATTCCTCCCCATCCGTCTCATAGGCCTTCAGAAACAGGAACGATTCCTCTTTTGCTTGCGGGAGGTTCAGATGGTCTTGCTAGTGAAAGAATCAGAGTAAGGTGGAGAGGAAGGGTTGAAAAGCTGGGCAGGGCGGTGTGAGGAGTGCTGAGGAGTCACGCAGGAATGGTGAAAGAGGTCTCTGTGAGCTGGGGTTTTGCGTCTCCTTCACTGTTTGTGAGAAATGTGAACACAGTGGTTTTGCTTCCTATTAGGGTGCTCTACTTGAAATCCAACAGGGTAAGTACGGGGGACATAACAAAAATAATTGGGAACCTCTTCAGGAGACCATCCAATAAAACATACGCTAGGTTTTGTATAAGGCCAACCCCACCAGCCCTTTACCTCGTGGTCAGTGCTGTGTTGTATGAAAAACGCTATCTTTAAATACCAAAATCCCACGTGGCTCAGAGAGGTGTTCCCGGTATGAGAGTCACATGGAAAACTGAGCCTGATGGTGGAATAGAAACGCCAGTCCTCCAGTCTCGTGCTCTCCTGTGCTAGGGAGTGGAATTGTCTGAGCCTTTTACATTGCATGTTCTTTGCTGAACATAAAGACTTGAATTAGATTAAGTCAAAATTACATGGATGATTCAATGCCACAGAAAGAGCTTGAGCCATTTGGACATCATATCTGCTGCTGGGCGGCATTTATTTGACTCTAACTCCTGTTCAAGTTCCAAATCTGATGGGTCCAGGGTTTGTAAGGTCTGTGCAAACCTCATCTTTTCAAACACTTGCTGGAGAGAGAGGGGGGTACAGATATAACCAGAGAACTGGTTAACTGTGCACACACCCAGGCACCAGAGAGAAATCTGTTGTAAGGGCTGCAGCTTATGAATTCATTTTGCATCCATAACACGCAACCTGGTGCATGACAAATGCTGGAGTCTGGCTAATTGTACAAATCATCTCCCTAGGATTTTAGCTAGTTGGTACCAGACCCTGAGTCCATGTGACAAACTAAGTAGCTTCTACAATTTTGACCCTGACCAAGCAAGGGAGCATGAACCTCAAAACACAAGGTTTCTGATTAGAGCCACACCTAACCCATCTCCCATTCTGTATCTAAACCTCGAAAAGCAAGGATGAACAAAATCCAGAAAAGAAGAGGTTTTGTCACCATCACCATCAGTAGAAAGAGCTGATGCTAATAAATGACAAAAGAGGCCAAAGTTTGACATTTTCTAGAAAGACCACAAGTTCCTTTTTTTTTTTATGACAAAAACCATAATGATAACAAAATGTACGGCAAAGACAGTGGTATAAAGAGGAGGCCAGAGCGATGTCATTTAGTGGGTCCATCAGACAAGTCTAACAATACTTGTTAAAAATGTAAGTTCATCTACTTCCAAAGTCTATAAGGAGATGCAAAGGACTCTTACAGATGAGAAAATATGTTAGCTTTTTCCCCAGAGAAATGCTACTTAAAACTACACACGATGCCATTTTCTCCCTATCAGAGTGGCAAGAATTATAAAGTTTGATCATATCTTGTAAAAGAGAAAAAGACTCATTGATTATTGATGGAAGAATAAATTGGTATCCTATCTAATAAAAGAGTAATATGCAAATTAGGCATCACTTTGTGATAAAGATGGCCTCCCCCATAGCCAAAAGATGGTGGCACCCAGTCTGGCTCAGCCCCACCACTGAAGTAGTCATTTCTGTTAGCCAGGCAGGTGGCAGGGGGAGGTGGGGGCCTTGAGGGGTGGAAGAGGTGTTCAGAGGGGACTGGGGGCCCCCTCCCCAGGCCAGAGGCCTTCACCAGAGGCCTCAGGCATGGGCAAGGGTAGAGCCGAGCCTGTGATCAAAGGGGGCAGAGGCAGAGCCATTGATTGGAGCAGTATGAGGGTGCCCTATCCAGGCATAAGGCCTGGGCCAGAGGCCTCAGGCCTGAGTTCAGCAGAGCCAGCGATCAGAGGGACAGGGACAAAGCCTGCGATCGCAGGGGTCTGGGCACCCATGGAGCCAGCAATGGTAGGTCCCCTGCCCAGGCCTATAGCCTTGACCAGAGGCTGCCAGTTGGGCAAGGGCACAGCCAGCAATGGTAGGGAGCAGGGTCAGAGGCCTGGGCTCTGCGAAGCTGGTGACTAGAGGGGCTTGGGGTGTCCCCTGCCCAGGCTTACAGCCTCAGGCAGAGGTTACAGGCCTGGGCAGGGGTGGAGCTGGGATTGGAGGGGCAGGGGTAGAGCCAGTGATCGGAGTGAACTACAGAGGAAACATCTTTTCTTACCACTTATTGGCTAAGCTCCCTATATGCTACTGATAATATTCTTAGTAACCTGGGTAATAAGAATCCCTAAAGGCGATCTAGGGTTTTTCCACCATACTCCTAGAGAAAAAAAATGAAGGTCCACTGCTGGAGGACTAAGAAATGTCATATCCTGCCCTAGCCAGTTTGGCTCAGTGCATAATGCCTCAGCCTGCTGACTGCAGGGTCTGGGTTCAATTCTGACCAAGGGCATGTACCTGGGTTGCAGGCTTCTCCCTGGCTGGGGCCCAGGTCAGGGCATATGCAGGAGGCAACCAATCAAAGTGTTCCTCTCACTTTGATGTTTCTCTCTGTTTTTCCCTTCTCTTCCACATTCTCTATAAATGGAAACATATCCTCAGGTAAGGAAAAGAAAGAAAGAAAAGAAAGAAAAGAAAGAAAAGAAAGAAAAGAAAGAAAAGAAAGAAAAGAAAGAAAGAAAGAAAGAAAGAAAGAAAGAAAGAAAGAAAGAAAGAAAGAAAGGGAGAGAAATGCCATATCCTATGAAAGACACATCTTGAAAATGCCTAAAGAAAGTTGTCATTTCTTCATGGTGAAGGGACTGGAGTCCATGTTGATGAAAACACCTTGGTGGCTACAGTGACTGGCAGTGGCTTCAGCAGCGGGGTGATGGGGCTGGTGGCTTCCCCTCATTAGCCTGGTCGCCTCCCACAAAGGGAGGCCAGACTGCAGCTTAGGTCCGCTCCCCTAGGGGACCAGGGAGCAGGCCTAAGCCATCAGTAGGACACCCCTTGAGGGCTCCCAATATGTGAGAGGGGGCAGGCTGGGCTGAGGATGCCACCCCCCCTGCAGTGCACAAATTTCATGCACTGGGCTCCTAGTATCTCTATGATGAGAAATTTATCAATATTGATCAAAATTACAAAAGCCCATAATCTTTGACCCAGCAAATTTGCTTCTAAAAATTTATCCTACAGATATACCTGCAGAGGAGAAAAAGTTATATACGTCATTGTTGCAGCATTGCTAATAAAGACAAAAGAATGGAAGGAACCTGCATTTACATCAAGGGTGCTCTACTTAATTTATGATATATCCATACGGTGGAATATTATGTAGCAGTGGGGGAAAATTAAGCTTAATTTTATGTACTGATGTGGAAGCTTTTCAGTATATATTATAGTGATGAGAGAAAAAGGAAATTGCATAAGAAAACCTACAGTAAAATACCTCTTATGTAAAATGTATCTATGTATTTATGTAAATGAAGAGAAAAAGGTCTGGTTACTACGAGTGAGACAGTATTACTTGAAGGCAAGTGATTCAAATGAATACAATTATCACATGGGTGCTCCCTCTGGGTATAGATGTTAGAAAATTGCTCTTAACAAATGCTCCTATGATCACAGATATTTTTGGAGCTGGCAGAGTCCTTGGAATCAAACCCAGCCCTCACAGTCTACAGATGAGTAAACTGAGGCCTCAGTTGTTTAATGCCAAAGTCTGGACAAGAACCAGATCTTGCCCAATGCAAAAAGGGCGCATGCCAAAAAGTCTCCAGTCTTCCCACCTGCCTCAACCCTGATTCTGCCCCAGGAAAACATTTCCCTGTGCTAAACAGAAGCGAGATAGGGAAGTTCATTTCACAAAGGTGAATGCTGCTTCGGAAATCAAGGATGGTCTTTCTAATAGAGGAGGGTGATGCACCAGGAGTTTAATTCCTATTCATTTGTGGTGCTTATTAGAGTGTCTGAAAATATAAGCTGCGTAATTGGAGCATTCGAATTTATTAATTAAAGTAGGCTTTTGGTGTAAATACACCTGGAGAGGTTTTTTTCAAGGTGGGATTCTCTAAAGATCTGGAGAAATTCCGACCTCTGAACATGGGCATAAGGCTGATGTGACAGGTTTATAGCCTGGCTGCAAATGTACTGATGCTCCTGCCATCAAGAGGCAGGGTCTGTGTCCCCTCCCTTTGAGTCCAAGTGGGCACATGACTGCCTCAATTTATAAAGTATGGCAGAGGAAGTGCTGCTGTGGCTTCCATGGCTAGGTCATCAAAAGCCATGAAGCTTCTGCCTGGCAGCTTCCTCTTACTCTTGGAGTCATAAGCCACCATAAAAGAAGTCTGACAGTCCTGGGGCCTCCATATTGAAAGGAAGCCCAAGCCACTGGGAGAATCCACATGTAGACACTCTAATCAACAATCTCAGGCAAATCGAGTGACAGACCTGTGAGTGAAGAAGCCTCTACATTCCTGGTTCTCAGCCTTCTGCCCTTTAAACACAGCTCCTCATGTTGTGACCCAACCATAAAATTATTTTCGTTGCTACTTCATCACTGCAATGTTGCTACTGTTATGAATCATAATGTAAATTTCTGATATGCAGGATGGTCTTAGGCGACGCCTGTGAAAGGGTCACTCGACCGCCAAAGGGGTCGCAACCCACAGGTTGAGAACTGCTGCTCTAGATGATTCAAGGTTCCACCCATTTAAGTCATCACAGCTCTCCAAACCTTCCCAGTTGAGACCCCAAACAAGGTAGTCCCAAGTATTTCCTATCCAAAGTCTTCAACCCACAGAATTTGTAAATATAATAAAGTAGCTATTGTTTTAAGCCATTCAGTTTAAGATTTGTTATAGACATATCAATAGGTAACTGGAAAAGATGGATCCTATGACAATAGAATTGCCCAATTCCCATGGCCCTGAGAAAAGAACTACTCCAGAAATTAGTTTTGACCCCATGTTGAAATAATTCCTCACCTCCTCAACTGAGCTACAACCCACTTTGCTTGTACCTTTACTCTAGGAACAGTAAGTTATTATTGACCCTATTAGGTGTCTGTTTCCAACTCCAGACTAGGAGATCCTTCACTGCATAGCTCTCTCTTCCTTGCCTATAGGGCCCCTTAACTCAGTATAGGGCCTAGAACTCGTGTTCGTTAGCTGGGTGACTGCCATATAGCAAGGACTCCCTTCTTTGGGATAGTCATCAGAAAATAGTTGTAAAGGTCATTTAACTCATCACTTTTGCCTTACCAGACCCAGAGAGGAAGAGTGACAACCCAAGAAGACACAGCTAGTGAATGAACCAGGACCACAGCCTCCTGCCACCATTCAGCTCACTGCCACGAGGTGTAGCAAGTCAAAGTGGGAGGCAGGGAAGCAGTGTAGTCAGGAGCATGGGCTATGGAGACAGGCAGCCCAGGTCCAAGACTCGGGCCAGCCACCCTTGCTGGTATGTAGTGATGATTTCTCCAGAAGGAATGAAAGGGATTTAGCATTTGGCATCCCATCAACCCCACCCTCTGTGAAGAATAACTGGGCCCTTTTGGTTTCTAAAAAATCCCTGTCATAGAGGAAAGCAGTAGCATAAGCTTGTTTAGTATTGAGAGGCCTTTTAAACATGTCTGAATTTGGCCCTAACTGGTTTGGCTCAGTGGATAGAGCATCGGCCTGCGGACTGAAGGGTCCCAGGTTCGATTCTGGTCAAGGGCATGTACCTTGGTTGCAGGCACATACCCAGTAGGGAGTGTGCAGGAGGCAGCTGATCAATGTTTCTCTCTCATTGATGTTTCTGACTCTCTCTATCCCTCTCCCTTCCTCTCTGTAAAAAATCAATAAAATATATTTAAAAAAATAAATAAATAAATAAACATGTCTGAATTTGGAGATATGGAGAAGGAACAATAGAGAAAGGGAATCTGAATTCAGGGTATTGGCCCTAGAGAGGCTAATAGGCTAGGGCAGCGGCTCTCAATTGGGCAACATTTCCCCCAGGGGATATCTGGCAGTGTCTGGAGACACTTCTGGTTGTTATAACTGGGGGGTTGTACTGGCATGCTGTCAGACATCCTACAATGCACAGGACAGTCTCCCCACAACAAAAAAAAACTATCCAGTCCAATATGTCAATAGTGCAAAAGCTGAGAAACCCTGAACT
Source organism: Murina feae (assembly GCA_004026665.1). NCBI lineage: Eukaryota > Metazoa > Chordata > Mammalia > Chiroptera > Vespertilionidae > Murina > Murina feae. The sequence goes on along the minus strand of PVJC01015568.1, from coordinate 11,283 downwards.
AAATAAAGCAAGGATAGTGGTGAGGAGCAGCCTGCAAGCTCCCAAGAGCAGTGGCCGGACTAAAGGGCTCATCCCATTGCCAAGGTCCAGAGACGGCTCAGAGAGAAGCCTGCTCGACCTTGTGATGGGTCTTTATGCCTACGCTTCAAGACCTGCCCTGGTCATTGACTAGGCAGGTCCAAATGAGGATGCTCCCCAACAACACCCCCAGGGCACAAGCAAGTTCCAGGAAACATGACCGGGGACAGACCAGGACACGTCTGTGCACTCTGAACCAGGGACACACAAAAAACAACAAACAAAGCTAGTTGAGCAGAGTTCTCTGGGCAAGATTTGTGGTAGAAGACAGTAGTAACCAAATGGGACTAAGCTGATGTCTCAAAAAGCATTAAAGCAGAAGCAACTCGACCACCCGCTAATGATGTGATTATTTGGCTGCCTATGAGACAGTTTAAGAAATGATTTGTGAATTTAAATTTTAATTAAGGCAGGAGCCCTTGGGGGCCTCTGGAGTTCAAGCATGAAAAAGGAAAACCTACTGCTGAAGGAGAGGGCTCAGAGGGCCCGCGGCCTGAAGGAAGTGCACGCCCTGCAACTCCGGTGCCCAAGCAGCCTGCAAGGGAGCCCAAGTTTGAGCTCACTAATGGACACTGGGATCAGGGGTCAGGGCTGGACCACTCAAGGGAACTGTGCATTTTGGTGTTTTAGATAAACTCTTCAGATAAAAATAAAGGAAGCATCCAAGTTTTTCACCTCTTTCTTGGGTTCTCACCTTAAAAATGTGCTACACCATCCACTTCACTAACATGGGACTCAGCATAAGAATTGCTACTCTCCTCTCCATCACCAATACCTGAAGTGACTTTGAACTCCATTAATCATACTGAGTCTTGGTTTCTCCATGTAGGGCTGATATGGCCACCCAAGTTACCTCACAAAGCCATTTGGAGCCTCCATCCCAAGGAGATGAAAGCACCTTGGAATAGGCAATCTCTGGCAGGTCCACCCACTCACCTCATTCCCCTGAGGTCTGGCAAAGCACCTTTTTACTTCTCAAAGATACTAAGGCAATGAAACATACCCAACCTGAGAAAAAGGTACAGCCCTACCCCCACCAAAAGCAGACAATGTTTTCTCTCAGGCTTAACTCCATTGGATCCTAAAGACATGGGTTCAAGTCCTAAGTCTACCTCAGGCAGTTTTGTGTGTGTGTGTGTGTGTGTGTGTGTGAGAGAGAGAGAGAGAGAGAGAGAGAGAGAGAGAGAGAGAGAGAGAGAGAGAGAGAAATAACACATTAAATTTCCCATCATAACCATTTTTAAGTGCACAGGTCAGTAATCTTAAGTGTGTCCATTGCTACAGACTTCGGACCACCTGTGCTCATGTTGTTGTGCAACAGATCTCTAGGATGTTTTCATCTTGCAAACCTGAAACTGAGCACATTCAATCTCAATTCAGCCTTCTGGTATCTGTGAGATTTCAACTCTCTATGTGCTTTCTTTGATTTACTCAGCTGGAAAATAAGGATTTTTTTTTTAAATTACTTTTCAAGACCGTTGTATCACATAACAATGTATTTGCCTGCTACGTAATGGGAGTTCAATAAATAACTACTATTTCTGTGCTGTTATCCTTTTCTAAGAAACATTGCTTCCCTGAAGGTGACAGTGCAGGACAAGGCTCCCTGAAGTAGGAGGAAGCGAAAGAAGTGGGAGCAAGGGGGAGAAGACCAGGTTTTGTATTCACAAATACTCATTCCCCAGAAACAAGCCATTTATCAAAGTACCAGAGTCTCGTTTATTGTCAAAACACAAGGGCTAATTACACTTGAAGAACAATGAACTACAAGAGCAAAAACGACAGGGCCTGTTCAATTAATGGGAAGAGAAGGGGGGTCCCTAGCATACAATATTTTGGACATCAGATTAGAATGGTTTAATTAGCCATTGCTATGGACTCTGGATCGCCTGTTGTTCTAGAAGCCATTCATCACTGTAGCTTTTAAGCAAATCACTTAGATCCTCCCATTCAACAAATGCATTTGGGCACTAGCTATGTGTAGAGCACTGTGCTCAGCACTGGAAAGACAGCACAGTGTAGTGGAAGATGGACAGTTTGGCCCACCAATGGGTGTCTCCAACTTACTCTGTCTATGACAGAGCTGTGGTTTATCCAACCCCAGGCTCCTCCCCCATCTTCCACATTTCAGTAAAAGGCCTCTACGTGGAGTAATCCTTGAGTTCCCATTTCTGTTAGACCCTATTCCTGTTGGCTCAAAACAGCTCTTGACTCCATCCACTCTTTTGCAGGCACATGGCCATTACCTTGGTCCAAGGCACCAGCTCTTGCCTGAGTTATTGCCTGAGTTATTGCAAGAGATTTAAAAATAATCTCGTAGGATGATTTTTAAAATGTTTTTTTTTCTATGTGTATGCCTGCTTCCTATTATAATCCACAGACCATCCAGAGGGATCTTTCTAAATGGAGGATCTCATCATGCCAGTCCTCTGCTTAAAACCCTTTACCGTCTTCCCATTGCTCTTAGACTAGAGTCCAGAGTCCTTGATATCGCCTCCAGGTTTCTTCCTGCCCCTTCCTGCACTTCCCATAACCCACCCCGGACTTCTGGCCAAGTTCTAGGTTCATCAAGCATCTTCTTGCCTCCAAGATTTTGCCCTTGCCGTTCCCTTTGCACTTGCTCTTTCTCCATCTATTTACAACCCTCATTTCTTTGCCTCTTTCTAGCCTCACTTGAAAGGTTACTTCCTCAAGGAGGTTTTTCCTGATTTCACGGTCTAAGTGTCTTCTTCCAGTTACTCTCTACCTCCTCCCCTCATTTATTTCTTGCACGTCACTCACTCCATTGATAACCATCTGGAGCACTGGTTGGACGTCATATTTCCACTAGTCAATGCATTTCCTGACAGAAGAAGCTTTGTCTGTTTTATTCATAGTTGTCCATCCAATGGCTTGCGTGGTGTCGAGTACACAGTAAACCCTCAGCAACTATTAAGTAGCTGGATGAGTGAGGATGATAATGTGCAGGCACTATCAGAGCTCAGGAGAGGACATCAATAATTCTCCAGGGAGGACAGAGCTTTCAATGAAGATGTGCTAAGAGCTAGATGCAAAACATTGAATGGGAGTTTTCCAGGTTAACAAGTAAAATTCAATGCAGCCACCAAGAACTACTGAGCATGTGCAAAGGCAGAGTCACTTCAAGGGACGGAAACATCTGCCTAATTCCATCAATAAGGTGATGGAGGAAAGACAGCCAGGAACATCCCACATCACAAGAAAAACAAAACCAAGAGTCAACTCCCCAATATCCGGGAGTGGGTGAGCCGTACTTAAACCACAGCAGAGTCCTGGGACGGCTCAATGGGGCTTAAGGAACAGGCGGTGAGGAGTAACATTTACTGGTCCTACGGTGTTGGGAAGTGAGGAGCTCAATATGCTGCTGAGCCTTATGGAAGAATTGGGTCTCACCTCATTCCCCTCCAAATAGAGCGTCTGGGATCCAGGCTGGGTTTCCCCGGAACCTGCAATCAGTTCTTCCTCCGCTCTGGCCTGCACAGCGAAGCCCAGTGGCGATGAGGGCATGTCCGGAGTCCCACTTCCCTGTTAGCCTGGCTCCTCTGCAAAGTGGCTGGTCAGTCTTAGATAGCAAAATGTCGAATGCAGGCCTGGGCAGTAGCAGAAACTGAGTCTATACAGGTGACATGAAATGTGGCGTTTTATCCTTATATCTACCAGAGGACTTTAGGCAAGAAAGGGACCTAGAGGTGATGTGAGCAGGGTTGCTCTGATTGGAAGGAAAAGTCTAGAAGCAGAAGGTGTGAGAAATGAGGCCTGGAAAGAAAAGCTGGACTCTCAAGGCATATTTGGGAAGTAGAAATGACAAGGATTTGGGTGATCATTGCATGGGGTAAGCAAAGATGAGGGAGGAAACTGGGGTGACAAATAGTAAGCTTATATCACTGGGTACATTTAGCCATTAATCCAAATAGGTGACATCATCGAAAGAATACGTGAATTCAGGCAACCTCAGAGACTGTCTCCGTTTTCAAATTTCATCTTAGCCTTCCCTCCCTGCGAGGATTTCTACACCTTCTGATGAAGGATTGCATTGTTCGTCCACAAGGATTTGTACCCTGCTCTCTTGTCATGCTTCCCACCAGGTAAATATAATCCTCACCTTATTGTCTTCGGGCTTGGCAACTAGGGGGCCCGTTTGGACCAACAGAATGTGAGCAGATGTGACACACACCGCATCCAAGCAGGAGCTACGGGCATACTTCTTGGTTTGGCCTGCTCCTCCTGAGCCTCTGTCACCCCCAGGACAGCGGCATGCCCCAGAGGGTGGCTATTCCTTAAGAAGTCCTGTGGAGCGAGGCCAGGCCACCCCAGCCCAAGAGGCCCACGCGCAACCTGCAGCTTTGATGTAACTTAAAGCCAGAAAATTTGATCTCTGGGATTTCGGGGGGTTTGCTGCTGCAGGAAAACCTGACTATGACATTTCCAAAGTCTCAATGTGACTGACCCTGGCTGGCTCCAAACTCTCTCATTGGTGAGGTTGGACTAGATGACTCTCCACACTGCTCCCTAGTTCAAAATTGCTTTGTTTTTAGTGTCTCTGCTTTAGATTAAAGAACATTGTTTGGGGAGTTCAATTGCCCCCTCTTCCCACCACCCCGCCCCGGCCACTTTCTGACAATATAGATTAATTAGGCAAGTTCAAGTCACCAGCTCCAGACTGGCAGTTGATGTGGCCAAACTAGCACAGGACCAGTGTGAAAGCCCGGGATGGTTTAAGCTACTGCAGCAGAACTTCTTCTCTGAAGACCCTGAGATTTTTAAAAAAAAAGACCTACAGAGCACAAACCTGCCGCATTCAGCTGCCTCGGTTATTTATATAAGCATTTCCCGATTCAAATTGCATACTCAAATCAAATTTCCCTGGTTTATGCCTTCTTCAGCAATTACTTAAAGGCAGTTTCCTTCTCTCTGGAGGAACATAGCAGAAAGGCCTGTAGACAAAAATCTCGTTGACTCAGGGAGAGATAAACCCTCTCCAGGCCCCAGGCTGCACAAGTCACTTTGTCCAGGGAAGGGAATGCTGATGGGCCAGCCTCCTGGCTGGTTTTCAGCCTTTCCTACGGGAAAGCATTTTCTAAGGAGGAAAGTGAAGCCATAGAAATTGAAGGAGCAGGGCAGAGCTTGGTAGGTGGGGAGAAAGGGACCACGCTCTCTTCATTGAGTTGCTTTTGCTGGGGGTAAACAGGTTGACAGCCTAAGGCTGCCCTCACTTCAATGGGATTGAGAGTAGTCAAAGGGGCCCAGGAGAATCATGATGGTTTCTACATCAACAAGTTTCTGGGTGCTTGAAAATTCACCCTAAGTAAGATGAACTCTACCCTGAAACTATGCAATGGACATTTATCTTCACTCTATGGCCAACTTGCCCTTAACTCACTTTTAATCATTTGGGAGTATTCTTTATCATCCACCAAAGAAGCATAATTTATTCATTCATTTTCTTTAGGAAGGCTCTCATTGGTTGGTCTGGGCCACATGTTTAGCCTCAAGATAATGACTATGGTGGGACCAGACAGTGTTTTGATTGGTCAGGTCTAGGTTATGTGTCCCTTAAATTATTTCCTTACTCACTAAGTCTATGTACATTTCCTTCTTCAGTTGCTCTGCTAGGTGGATCTTATCTTAGTTGTCTACCTGACATCTGCTGCCTTTTCTTTTAGTAACATACTTTGGATTTATTTAGGGGGGTGGTTCCCCACTGTTCCCAGTACATATTATAAGGGTGAAAGTGCTCCATTTCCTCCACTCTAGAATTAGACCTGACCAGTCAGAACAGACCTGACCAATCAGAACACTGCATTGTTCAGGCCACAGTGATTGGTTTGAGGACAGACATGTGGCCCTAGAATAGCCAATGAGAGTCCTCCTTGGAATTTTGGGGGAGATTATCAGGGAAAAAAGAATAAGAAATTCTAACAACCTACTATGAATGAATCAAGACAGGAAGCATTAACATAGACAAAATATCTCTAGTTATAAAACATATATAGTAGAAAGATGAGTCAGGGCTGTGATTATTAGTCTGGAAAACCTTGGCAATAAACATGTCTCCTCACCTGAAAAATGAAGATGATAATGACTACTCTTGTGTGCAATAATCTGAATTTGCCACACCGCTCTCTCTCATCCAAGTTGCTGGAAGTAAAGAACTTCAAGATGGTGGAGTTGCAGGATTGAAGTGTCCCAGACCCTTGAGTCACTGTTCAAGGAGAGAAGTCAGGGAGAGCTTCCAGAACCACCTCCCGCTGTGATGTGGAAGAGACACACATCTGTGTTGTATTAAATCAGAAACATGGGCTTTCTTTGACTGCAGCATAGCATGGCCTGTTCTGACTAATATAATAATCATCGGTTCAGTTAGTCACAGGTACCTGGAAAGGTCCACCGTATAAAGCCATTTTGCCAAGGTGTGACTTTGAATGGTGTGTTCAGAGGCAGGCATATGGGAAGGGAGGAAACAGATGCTATTGCTGCTGTCCAGCATCTATCTCCAGGACACTTCCGTGTTTTGTGTGGGTGGAAATACTTGAAATTGAGACTGTTCCTAGACTCCAGCTTAAGTATGTGGGGATCATGAAATAATCTCAATGTGTCACCAGGAAAAGGATGAAGAACTCAACCACAGAAAGAGACAAATCTAGATAAGCCACCCAAGTTAAATGGCATATCAAAAAGGAGGCAGGTTTTCTTATTATGTAGATTCATAATGAGAATCTACAAGAATAGCCCAGCCACGGTGACTCAGCGGTTGAGTGTCGACCTATGAACCAGGAGGTCACGGTTCAATACTTGGTCAGGACACATGCCCAGGTTGCGGGCTCAATCTCCAGTGAGGGATCTGCAGGAGGCAGCCAATCATCATTGATGTTTCTCTCTCTCTCCCTCTCCCTCTCCCACTTCCTCTCTCTCTCCCTTCTCTCTGAAATCAATAAAAATATATTTTTTAAAAAGAACTTTTAAGAATAGAGAAAGAGAAATGATAACTGAGTTGCTAATATCCTCTGCAATGGAGGAAATACAGGCATCGTGATTGAAATCACGAGCTTTGGAACGAGCTTGATGCGACAAGGATTAAGTGCGAAGGTTTCATGCAAAGGGTTTGAATTCCGTTTCTGCTACTTGACTACTTGAGCAAGTTGCTTCACCTCTCGACCGAATTTTCTCATTGAAATATGAGAACTGAGAGAGTCCCTACCTCATGATGTGCTGTAGGGATAAAATTAAATCATCCATGTAAAGTACTTAGTACACAGTGAGAACTTAATAAATTATCTTAATGACATTATTGGCATTGTAAAATAAGGAGTGGACAAAGAGAGATGTGTGGAGGAGATGAAGGAATTCGAGGAGGAGGATGGTATGGCAGTCGGGGTGAGAGCCAAGGACCACTGACAATGAACAAAGGGACAGAAAGAAAACAGCAGAGGGAAGATGACACTTACATGAGAGAGGCAGGAGGGAGACGGACTGAAATGCACAGAGAAGGAGAGGAAGGGGAGATGAGAAACTAGAGAGAATGTAGCAGAGGGGGAAAAACACACAAAGAAATTAAAAACTGCCTTTATGTCAGTAATGTGAGAACCCCAGAAAGAGACAGAAAAATCCAAAAGTGGGTAAAGAATAGAGACAGAGACGGAGAAGTAAAACAGAGCACGTCAAGACAGGAGAGCTAAGAGCTCAAAAGACTCCTTAAAGGGCCTTGGCCAGGTAGCTCAGTTGGTTAGAGCATCATCCCGATACATCAAGGTTGCAGGTTCGATCCCTGATCGGGGCCCATACAAGAATCAACCAATGAATGCAAAAGTAAATGGAACAAAAGACTCCTTGAAGGAGTAAATAAACACCTGGAAATGTAGAAGCACAGTTTCATGTAGAAACCGGTAATAGACATTATGATGACTACACAGGTCCCTGAATTTCAAAAAAGCCCAGAAGGCAATTTTTTTCCATTAATTTTGTCACAATCTCATTTGGAAGCAAAACTGGACTTGAACAGCCGTGAGGTTATTTAATCCCTCACTTATCCCACATCCCACTTTGCATGAACCTTCACATATTTCACTGCAGAAACCCATGGGATGCACAGCCCCAAGAGTGAACCCTAATGTAAACTCTGGACATTCAGAGATAATGATGAGTCCGTGTAGGTACATCAATTGTGACAAACGCACCCCTGAGATGGGGAGTGTTGATGGTGGAGGAGGCTGTGCATGTGGGGAGAGGGCAGGGGATGTATGAGAAAGCTCCATACCTTCTGCTCACTTTTGCTATGAACCTAAAACTGCTCTTTTTTTAAAAAAAAATCTATTTAAAATTATAATTAAGAGGAGGTGGTGGAGAGTAACCTAGAGACCTGGAGCAGGAGAAAGTAAAATAGAGGGAGATGGGAGATAGATAGATTCATTTACACACACAAAAAATCCTTCTACATATGGGTAAAAGTATTTGATTTTCTTATCAAATGTAAACTGGGGGCCATGCCATCCATATACCGTCATAGACAATGGTGATAAATCAGTAAAGGAAACAGACAAGGTCCCTACTTGCACCAACTCCCTAAATCCCTCTGAGCATGTCTCCTATTCAAATCTTTCAGAAAGAGAACTTAATGGGCCTAACGAATCATACATAACCCAATGTAGAGACAGGATTCTCGCACGCGGCCACATTATAGGCTGCTTTTGGCTCAAGTGCCAGTGCCTGATGGATCACCTGAGGCTACATGGAGAGTCACGTGATGCTACATATGGCACCTCAGCAGGAAGCTCCAGCGAGCTGTGGCTACAGAGACCGTCTCCATTCCAGGAAAACCATTGTCTTAAAACTCAGTCTCGGTTACTCCACTCAGATTCCTATCTGACAGGAGCTCAAGGAGAAGCATTAAATCTAAGGGAGAAAAATCGCAGACAGAGAAACATATAGTTATACAAAATTGGAAAGACCAACCCTGCAATTAGATTCCGGCTCCTGGACATCCCCGGCGCGGCTGTCAGCGTCGGGTACGAGACGCGCTCGGGCCCAACCCCCAGCTTGCAGCCCATCTGCTCTCTGTGTGAAGGACTGTGATTTTTGTGTAAATAAAGCGTATACACAGCCTGCTAAAATGTTCCAATAACAAAGGGAACTAAAAAGCGAAAGAAAAATTAACCAGATTCCCTGATTCCAATTTATGAGACATCAGTGAACAAACAAGGCTCTAGGATGCTGAGCGGAGGGTGGTGCTTTGAAATCGCTGCGCTGTCCCCCACGCTCCCAGAAGGCCTGTTGGTGGACAGTGGGGTTGCATGGCTGGGGTTGCTTGGTCATTTCATTATTGCCCATGATGTCGCGATGTCTGCAGGAGTTGATTTGGCACGAACTGTTTCCATTCCCTGCACCATGTGTGGCTTATACAACATCACTAGGAAAACAGCGTGGAGAGCTTGACCAATGGGCGTTCCTGAGGGTGAATCACTGCATCCGCCTTTTAGCAGCTGTTTCAGGATGCAGCCTCCCCTGGGGCCTCTTCCTTCTAACGGGCTGCAGGGTCTTCTCCACCATGAGCACACGGGTGAAAAACTGAGAGGTCCGGTGACCCTTTTAGTCAAGTTCTCGTGAGGTCTGAGGCCTGAGAAGTGATGCTGGTCTGTGTCTCAATGGCTTGAGCCCTGATGGCAGAAGAGAAACTGACGCCTGTCTATGAGGCTCTGGGCACAAGCAGAACTGCTCTGGGGGCCCGAATGACCAAGTTCAATGTCAGCCTGGGCAGAGGGATGTTTTCTCCATTGCGCAGAGGGGCACATGCAGCACACTGCAGGGACAGTGGCACCTTTGTGAAGAACCCATGGTGCCCACTGCCCCCGGCAGAACAGCAGGGCATCAGACTTGCCATGGAGACCTCAGCAGCAGTACAGCAGAGAGGCGGTGCCCTCAGGGGTCTGTAGGAGGCACATTTCAAGAAAAGACTTGGATGGAAGAACCTGAGTGGGAGTGTTTCTCATAAGCATGAGATATCCCTAGGGACCCCTGGAAATGAGTGGGGGTTCAGCAAGAGGCAGTAAAAGTGGCCAGCCTGTGTCACACGGACATTTATCATCTTTTAAATATATTTTATTGATTTTTTACAGAGAGGAAGGGAGAGGGGTAGAGAGTTAGAAACATCGATGAGAGAGAAACATCAATCAGCTGCCTCCTGCACACCCCCTACTGGGGATGTGCCCGCAAGCAAGGTACATGCCCTTGACCGGAATCAAACCTGGGACCCTTGAGTCCGCAGGCTGACGCTCTATCCACTGAGCCAAACCAGTTAGGGCTTGGACATTTATCTTAAAGTGACCTTGTTTGTATCAACAAGCTGCTGACCCCTGGGACATCTGGCTCACCTAACGTAAGTTGGGTAACTCATAGTGAATGACCCCTGTTGGTTACAAAGAACAGAGTTGTGGGGCTAAGATGTGGAGGAGAAAACGTGCCTCCCCCTGTCACACACTGCTCTGCAGAGCCAGCCCCACCGGGGCAGGTGGCTTATCATAACCCCGCATTTAAACTTTAATTATAACAAAATCTGTCTCCTGTCCAGGAAGGATGTGTGAAAAACCAATTATAAGCATTTGCCAACTCAGTGATGACAAGTTATCTGCTCCAAGAATAGACGCTTTGGCTCAGTCTTAGAAGGAGAAGGTAAGAAAGCTTTGCTCCAAGACCTCACACCAGGCTGCCTGGGCAAAGCTAAGCACTATCTGAATCACCCCCCACCCCGGCTCTTAGCATCCACCAGCTCTTCCCAGCCAGGGCCCTTGGACTGCTGGGTGCAGCAGAACAAATCCTGTGGCTAATGATCTTGGAAGGGGGCACTACCGAACCCCTCCAAAGGCCAGGGCAGTCCTGGAGTAGGCGAAAGGTCTCTCCACAGGACTAAGAACAGCACATGTATCGCTTTTGACAACCTAAATGCTATGTACAAAGGTTTGCCATTAATGCACCTACTTTCCTCAGGATGAGAATACCAGCCAGATGCCAAGTAGTAGGTGGGAAACACAAGTTCTCGCCACCCAAGAAGCATTAAATTAAGGTTGAAAGGCTGAATGTGGAAAGCCAGTCAAAGCACCCTCCCAGGAGGCTGAATTTGGAAGTCAATGAGGGGGAGGGGAAGGGGGAGGGTAGGTGCCCTGCTACAGCTTAGCTCCAGAGGGGAGAGTGTGGTTT
>PVJC01015567.1:0-34879 GCA_004026665.1 Murina feae | reverse complement strand
CCCTTTCTATGCCTCTGATTCTATTCTATTCACCAGTTTATTCTGTTCATCAGATTTTTTATTCACTTGATTTTTAGGTTCACTTGTTGATAGATATGTATTTTTTGTTCATAATTTTTATCTTTACTTTTTCTTCTTCTTCTTCTTCTTCTCAAAGGATACCTTTCAGCATTTCATATAATACTGGTTGGGTGGTGATGAACTCCTTTAGCATTTTCTTGTCTATGAAGCTCTTTATCTGACCTTCAATTCTGAATGATAGCTTTGCTGGGTAAAGTAATCTTGGTTGTAGGTTCTTGCTATTCATCACTTTGAATATTTCTTGCCACTCATTTCTGGCCTGCAGAGTTTCTGTTGAGAAATCAGCTGACAGTCATATGGGTGTGCCCTTGTAGGTAACTAACTGGTTTTCTCTTGCAGCTTTTAAGATTCTCTCCTTGTCTTTTGCCTTGGCATTTTAATTGTGATGTGTTTTGGTGTGGTCCTCTTTGGATTTCTTTTGTTTGGAGTTCTCTGCACTTCTTGGACTTGTAAGTCCATTTCTTTCACCAAGTAGGGGAAGTTTTCTGTCATTATTTCTTCAAATAGGTTTTCAATATATTGCTCTCTCTCTTCTTCTGGCACCCCTATAATTCTGATGTTGGTACGCTTGAAGTTGTCCCAGAAGCACCTTACACTATCTTCATATTTTTGGATACTTTTTTCTTTTTGCTTTTCCAGTTGGGTATTTTCTGCTTGTTCATATTTCAAATTTTTGACTTGATTCTTGCAATCCAATAATCTGCTGTTGGATCTCTGTATATTATTCTTTATTTCAGTCAGTGTATGCTTAATTTCTAGATGGTCCTTTTTCATATCCTCGAGGATCTCACTAAATTTATTGGCGGTCTCTAGAAAATTCTTGAAAAACCTTATAACCATGGTTTTGAACTCTATATCCAGTCATTTGCTTTCCTCCATTTTTGTCATTTGTGACCTGTTACTTTGCCTCTGCATTTTGGCTGCTTCCCTGTGTCTATGGTGGGAGAACTTCTGTGCTGGAGACACCCTTATGGGGCAAGACTTGCTCCAGTGGGGCTTTGGTGCTCACTGAGTCTGCCCCCTGAGTGTGTCACTTTTTGGATCTGAGGAGTTGTAATCTGGGTAGTCCGGCTCTGACCACTGGGTACACTGGCTCTTGGATCTCTAAGGAGATGCTATTTTAGCTTCTGCCTGAGACTACCCAGCCTTTTATATGCAAAAGCCTCTGCATGCAGCTTTGGTGGGACAGGGGCAACAGGGTGGAGCAAACAGCTATGGCTCCTCAGCCCATCCCTAAGAGGTACCGGGTCTCAGTGTCCCTGGGCACTGCCGAGAGAAAGCCTCCTGGTGCCAGACAGTCCAGCTTCTCCCCATATGAGTCTGGTCCCCAGAAACTCACCCAGAACTGGAGTTGAGAGCCATGAGGAGCTTGTGACTCCCTCCAGATTGGAAAAGACAACCAGGTCCTCAGTTGCCAGCCCTTTCCGCGAGCCCTTTCCATGCGTGCCTCTGTACCTCTGCACTTTACTTCCTCACCTCCTCTGAGTCTCAGTCTCTTTCTAGTTGTAGAATTTCCACTCAGCCAGTCTTCCGGTGGGTCTTGGTGGTGTCCATTTTTTCTTTTCATTGTGGTTTTAAAATGATTGTGCGAGGCAGCAATTCCAGGTGTTTACCTATGCTGCCATTTTCGTTTCTCTCAGGGTAACACTTTTTAAAGTATATGATTGTCTTACCACTATGTTATACACTTGCAACTAATACAAAATAATATTGAATATAAACTACAATGGAAATATATAATTAAAAATTACAACCCCAAATTCCTACACCTTACCCAATATCCTTGCCTACCTTATTTTTCTAGTTGGTTTAGTAATTTCAAACACAGTATAATATATCACTACATATTATTTGTTTCCTTCCTACTGTCAAAAAGCAATAGAGACAAGATACTTTATTTTGTTTACTGTTAGTTTACTAGAACTTGGAATACTTCTTAGCTTGTAGTAGGCTTTCAAGAGTAATTTGATGAATAAATAAGTGAAGCATTGACTAACTTAGGGTGAAGGTCTTTAAGACAAAATAATTAAAGATGTAGGATAGTAGCTACAGTATTATCAGTATCCAGAGGAAGTTTTGATTTACTAAAACTAAGGTAGGTTGAAATGTACTTCTATGCCAAAGAATATGAGGTAGAGACTAAAGAAAAAAATAATTTATAAAAATGAAATCATTGAGGATCAAAATCCTGAAAGAATTGAGGGACACAGACTAAGTGGCACAAATACTAGTAGAGCGATTAGCTTTCTCTCTAGGAACACTTCTTCCTTTAACACAGGATCAGAGCTGCACAGAGAGACAGGTGAGAATAAAGAGGACCTTGTAAATGTTAAAGGAAGTGCTAAGGAAATGGATTTTCTCCAAGGCCATTTAGTAAGAATGAAGGCCCTGACCAGTTTGGCTCAGTTGATAAAGCATCGGCCTGCGGACTGAAGGGTTCCAAGTTCGATTCTGGTCAAGGGTATGTACCTTGGTTGCAGACACATTCCCAATATGGGGTGTGCAGGAGGCATCTGATCGATGTTTCTCTCTCATCGATGTTTCTAACTCTCTATCCTTCTCCCTTCGTCTCTGTAAAAAAATCAATAAAATATGTTTTAAAAAAAGAATGAAGGGTATAGGGTCAGAAACCGGCAACTTCTGAAGGGACAGTACACAACAATAGTTTTTCAATAGAGTGCAAAAGAGAATTACTAGCAATAAAAGTAGAATGATTTTTAAGGGGAGTGAGATTTGGATTGAAAGTATATGCACCCATAGAGGAGTCTCTCGGCCATCTTACATGCACTCCCTATCATATTGGAGAAAGACCAGATAAGAAATACTGTGGCTGCCATCCTGGCCTAGGGACCAGGAAGACCAGAGTGTCAGAATTTGAGATGGGACAGCTATGAAGTAAAAAAAAAAAAAAGCATAACTTTAGAATCATCTAATATTAGTTTCAATACATAGAAGTATAGTGTGGACACCCAGTAAATGATCTTATATTATTGTTTCTAATATTTGAAGAATCACAACATAAAAGAATCAAGGTTAGACTCAGTGAGAGTAGTGAGGCGGTAATATGCCTATGCTTGTCATTAGTGGAGCCCATTTGATTGATAAGTTTTTAGTTATGCCTCAGTTTTATCATCTATATAATAAAGATGCCGTTAGTACATACTTCAAAGTTTTAGCATGGTGATCAAATTAAATTCATTTTAATTCTGAGAAAAAATATATTAATAGCGAATAAAAACTGATATAAGTTTAAAATAAAGTATCTTGCTTAAGTAAGCACTATAAGTGTTGGCTTAAAACACACAAACAAAAATAATGCACTGTGGTGAAGTGCTGAGAATCCCTGGACCCTGGTGCTGTGTGGTTTTTTTTGTTTGTTTTGTTTTGTTCAAATAAAATGCTGAGAACCAAACCTGTCAATCCAGTGCCTATTAGCATTTCTCCATCTTCTAAAACAATTGAGAATAAGATGGGTAACCATCTGTAATAGTGGTTCACCAAAGCAGAGGTTCTAAATTTTCATACAGAAGATGAAGTGGGGGTGTCAGAACACTTGAATGTGGCTTAAGACAAGAGAGTATGGATAGTGTGTGTGTGTGTGTGTTTGAAGCAGAGACATAAGTAGTAACTTCAATTACCATAAATATTCTAACTAGTCTTCCAGTGTTTTCTTTCTTTCTTTTATGACTGAGTCTACATTTTTATGTTTGTCCATGATTGTATTTTTAGCACCTAGAAAAGTGTGTGGTACATAGCATGTACTTAATAAATATACATTGAATGGATAAACATTGTTGCCCAATAAGCTGTCTAAAAGCTATGCCAACATTACCTGGTCTGAATCTTCTGTGGCTATTTCTTATTTATCTAATATAATAAAAGAGAAACATGCAAATCTGACCGTTACCACCAGCCAATCAGAGCGGCTGTATGCAAATTAACCCAGCCACAAACCAAAGGCTTCTGTTGCAACTGTCTGCCTAGGCTGGCTGAGCCTCTGCTCACAGCCACGCCCACCAGCCAATCAGAGCGGCTGTATGCAAATTAACCCAGCCAAGGTGGATGCCAACAGCCAAAGTCTTCTGTTGCAACTGCCTGCCTAGGCTGGCTGAGCCTCTGCTCACAGCCACGCCCACCAGCCAATCAGAGCAGCTATATGCAAATTAACCCAGCCAAGATGGAGGCTGGCAGGGTGGCTCTGCACTGGGAGCCTCCACGGCCGGCCGGCATAGCTGTGCCAGGTGTGTCAGCTCAGTGGGAGGGGTGGTCTGGCCTGGGGCCTCCTCGGAGCGTCCAGGAGCAGCTGTCCTGGGTCTGCTGCCTAGCTCCGCCCCCAGGAGCCTCCGAGGAGTATCCAGGAGCACCTGTCCGGGGTCCACTGCCTGGTTCCACCCCCTGGGGGCCTCCCCGGGGCATGCAGGAGTACGGGGCCTCTGCAGGGTGTGCAGGAGCAGCCGTCCTGGGTCCACTGCCTGGCTCTGCCCTGGGGGCCTCCTCGGGGGCGTGCGGGAGCACCCGTCCAGGGTCCGCTACCTTCATCCACCCCCCAGGGGCCTCCACAGGGCATGTGGGAGCGTCTGCTGCACAGTGCCGAGAATCCGAAGCCAGTTCGCTGCCCGGCTCCACCCCAGGTGTGTTTGCTCAGCAGCAGGGCCCCACTGAGGGATCCTGTACCAGCGTCCAACCCTGGCTTGCCACTCAGCTCTGTGCCAGGTGTGTCCCCTCAGCAGTGGGGGCCCACCCAGGTGTGTGCGATCGTGGGCCCTCTGGGGGGAAACGTCCAGGCCTGCACTCACCAGCCCTCCCACCCCCCAGTGCACGAACCCTGAAGGGGCTGTGGGCAGCCTGAAAATGGCCCTCAGCCCCTCACCCAGGCTGGCCAGGCATGCCAGCAGGTGGACATCTCCCCTGAGGTGTCCCAGACTGCAAGAGGTCACAGGCCAGGCTGAGGGACCCCCACCCCCCGAGTGCACAAATTTTTGTGCACTGGGCCCCTAGTATAGAATAATACAAAATAATCTTTGAGCTCCTGAGCTTGAAAATCAAGGCCCACCACATTCTGCCCGCAGCATCTCTTGCATCCCTTACTCTATCTAGCTAGCCAATCTGGTCTTTCGACATCTCCAGTTCCCTATCCCCAAGTCATTTTGTCATTGTATATATTTAGAATACTTTTGTCTGGATTACTAGTCGCCATTCCCTCTGTTAATGCTCTACTTAAGCCTTTCCTCAGCACTCCATCTGCCCCAAGCCATAGAGAACAGTTTCCCTTCGGACTGTTGAACTTAAAATCTGTACCCTTACAGACTGGCCAATACATATCAGGTACCCCAAATGTGTGCTGCTACTGGAATTATAACAGTATACATCTTGGTCATTCAATAGTAGATGCTGAAAGGATAAAATTGGATCCTTTGAGAGTGGATTTTGAAGGTAACTCACTCTTCTACCCATGTATGATCATCAAAGAAGAAAGACTTTGATGATCAAAAGAGGGAAAAGGAAAATAATTGAGTTGGAATCCACTAGTTTCCCAGAGTGACAGTCAGGGATTTGCCTATCATGGATCAGAGATGATCAAACATTAAAATAGCTTTGCTTCATTATCACATAAAGTAAATTTGACCTCCAAAATTACCTTCAATCCTCAAAGGGAACTATGAAAGCCAGTTGCTTAGAATTAACCCAATAAAATTTGCACATACTTGAAAACATTAAAATGATTCTGGAAACCACCACAGTAATTTGAAACAAAACAACATTAAGCATTAAAATACAAGCCATATATGTACAGTAAAATTAGACTAGAGTATTTCTAGATATTTTTGACGAAGTTTCTGGATTAGTTCAGAACTTTCTGGTTATGTTTCCTTCTGATTTGCTGATGATCCATGCTTATTGCCAGACCTTTGGTAGGGATACTATGGAAAAATGAGTATACTATGCAGAAGAATTGCACCAAATGTCATCATAAAGCAGTGTTTACATATTCACACAGCAAATACAAACTGATTGGCACTACTACCCACTACTATTTGGGAGAGGACACATTCCAACTTAAGCATTTTGTTGGAACAAAGATATGCCAAAGCCTTTAAGGCAGGTGACATTCATGAGCAGAGAGGAAGGAGTGCAGGTACATTACACATACTTGTATAAGGATGCGGGCTGTCAGGGACTCCGGCAAACATTGGCCAGAGCTGCCCGTTTAGGAGCTCATGTTACTTAATTCCAGTCAATTTTGTCATTGAGAATGTTGGCCTAGAGTAGTCAAACCTTCCAAGACTTTAGGAGAAACTGGACACCTCAGAATCTTAATGTGAAATGGGAAGATTTTAAACGTTGGCTAGACCTCTTCTAAAATAGTATTATAGATCAAACTGAACACGTGTGGTCCTGGTATGGCCTGCAAATGACCATTTCGCAAGTTTCCCTTGGATTCCTGTGAAGATCCTTTTCAGTGTCACTTTAATTCAGTGACCACATCAGAAACCTACCTCTAAGATGTTAAAAATAACCATTACCCTTTTTAGAACATACCTCCACAGGCTGAAAAATCCTTATCTAAAAATAGCAGTAGAGGCTTTGAAATGATATGTGAAAACCAAGTAGCAAGGGGCAGGAGTTTCTAAGGGAAAATGTAGATAACATGATATCCTTGTGCCTGTTTCTCAGTGCATGCCCTCTGGGCTGAATATACGGATTTCTGAAGCAATAATCCAGATGTCATCTCTAGGCCTTCTGTAGGGCAGAGATTTTGAAAGGTGCTGTTTTTAGAACTCTTTCACGGAGGCTGCCATTGCCACCGTGAATCTATTACCCTCTGCCTCCACCAGGAAAGTACAATGAAAATAGACTCTAAGCACCTTGATAAAGTTTAAATGTGAGAAACTTCTGGCCCTTTGGAGGATCAGGCTGTATGAGTAAAAGGCTTTTACAATGTCTGTCGTTCAGCAAAAGTCACAGAATGTTGCCAGGCTCCACCTAAATTCCGTATTTTCAGTAACAGGTTTCAGAGGGAATGGAGTTCATATTCTTTTCATTAAAATAATGAATCTGTGCCCAGCCAGGTGTAGCTCAGCGGTTGAGCATCGACCCAAGAACCAAGAGGTCACCGGTTCGATTCCCGGTCAGGGCACATGCCCAGGTTGCGGGGCTCGATCCCCAGTGGGGGACGCGCAGGAGGCAGCCGATCAATGATTCTCTCTCATCATTGATGTTGCTATCTCTCTCTCCCGCTCTCTTCCTCTCTGAAATATATATATATATATATAAATCTGTGTGCTTATGTAACCTGACAGGACCATTTCCTAAGGACCAATAGCCGTGTTTGCCTTCAGCAGTTCACATGACTCTAAAATTGGAAAGGGTAAAATATGCTCTCCACTTAGAAGTCTAGACAGCCAGAGTAAGCCCTGAATACTTCAGACAATAAACGTGTTTTTGTTTCCACAAAAGAAGGAGCACACAGCAGAAGCCCCCTTCCTGCAGTGAAGCAGGTTTACAAGAGCTATTATCTTCAAAAGGAGAAGGCCAAAGCAACAAACCAACATACAGGCACAAGCCAAAGGCAATAAAGATGAAAGGGTGAAGAGCCAGGAGAAGACAAAAGGAGAGCAGCTTCCTCACCCTCTCTTCCCATCTGTCTTTGTCTCTTTTTCATTGTTATGCACTCAGGAGGTTGTATTTTCTCCTCAAAGCTTCCTAATAGAACCAGAGTACTCTGATCAAGGTGTGCTTTGCCCTCGTGTACAAGACATTTTATTTGGCATTTCAATTGGCTATACTTTTTACTCTGTTAAGGTTTTGCCCATCATATTTTTAGCCAGCGAATTCTTGGCATTTTTAGATTAAAAAAACAAGAAAACATTTTAGTGTTATCTGAATAAAAGGTTTTGAGAAAAGATGCTTCTGTGCCACACACTCTTTCCTCTGCAGTTATGTTCTTTGTGAGACTGTCTCCCATTTCACTTCGTTATCTGTCTTCAAATCCCACCTCCACCCCATTCAGCAAAGCTGCGCTGTAAATCCTTCTCTGTAGTGCCCTCTGCCACTGTCTCCCCTCACTTTTCATGACAAGGCACTATCTATTTGTGCATCAGGGAAGAGTGGTTGAGATAAAATTACTCATCTACACTCAGAATGGTTGAAGATGATAAGAATTTGAAATAGACAACTATCAGTGATTTTCAAACAAAGGAGGGTGAAGGATAAGATGAGCAAACCACTCTCAAGATGTTCTTAAAATACGTTAATTTATACTGTCTAAAACATCTATATTCGTATCTTATGGTACACAAAATGCCTTCA
Organism: Murina feae; assembly: GCA_004026665.1. Lineage (NCBI taxonomy): Eukaryota > Metazoa > Chordata > Mammalia > Chiroptera > Vespertilionidae > Murina > Murina feae. The sequence goes on along the minus strand of PVJC01015567.1, from coordinate 26,488 downwards.
TACTGCTCTTCTACCAGCTCGTGTGCTATCACTTTTCAATATACAAGATTTAAATGATTATTTTAGAAGTATTAGAGGTTAACAGTTTTTATATTTCAAGAGTCACTTAGAGCAGTCTACTGAACTTTACTAGGCAAAAGGAACATGTTTCCTACTTTATTTAAAATAAAGGAGACAGAGTGGCTGCACCAATTTGTATTTTCCTCAAATTATTAAAAATGGAATTCCCTGCCCTAACTGGTTTGGCTCAGTGGATAGAGCGTCGGCCTGCAGATTGAAAGGTCCCAGGTTTGATTCCGGTCAAGGGCATGGACCTTGGTTGCGGGCACATCCCTGGTGGGAGGTGTGCAGGAGGCAGCTGATCGATTTTTCTCTCTCATCTATGTTTCTAGCTCTCTATTCCCTCTCCCTTCCTCTGTAAAAATTCAATAAAATATATTAAAAAAATAGATCCAGAGACATGGAAGCATGGAAGAGACTGAAGAATTTCAGAGGGAAGGTGACTGATGGGGGTGGGGAGTGGTGAGGCAGAGATTAACCAGGGGACTTATATGAATATAGACAGAGCCATAGACACTGACAATAGAATGGTGAAGGTCTGAGAGGGGTAGGTATGGGGTGAAGGGGGTCAATGGGAAAAAAACAAACAAAGGGCACATCTGTAATACTTTCAACAATAAGGATAAATTAAATAAGTTAAATAAATAAAGAAGAAAAAAATAATCATTTGCATTCAATTGTAAAATACCAGCTGAAAGTTGTTGCAGGATGTAGCTACCTGGCTGTAATCTCTCTCTCTTTCTGTATGTGAGAGGAGAGATGTGTATAGGATCTAAATAAGTGATTCAGGATGTTAAAATGACAATTCTTTATTATTGGAGAAAGTGGCCAAAGATAAGGCATTTACTGTCAAGAAAAGGAATAAGATGGACACTTCTTGTTTCACAATTTGAGAAAGAGTGACTGAGAAGGCAAGCTCTGAGACAGAGTGCTAAGGAAATTGCTGTCTTACCCAGAAAACCTCTAATAATAGTAGAGGAATGCTTGTGGCTGGTAACTCTGGGAAAATGGATGATATTTTGATCCCAAAATGCACTGAACACCTGGAACCTTTTCAGCATTGAGAACTAATTAATTACAAAGTAAGAAGTAACTTTTGAAAGAAAAAAAAAACTCTAGCTCGTTTTGTTCAGTGGGTAGTTGCCCTGCAGACTGAGGGGTCCTGAGCTCCATTGTGATCAAGGGCTTCCTGGCCCCGGGTCTGGTCAGGATGATGCAGGACATAACCAATCCATGTGTTTCTCTCACATCGATGTTTCTGTCTTTCCCTCTCTCTTCCACTCTCTCTAAAATCAATGGAAAAATATCCTCAGGTGAGAATTAAAAAAACAAAAAAAAAAAACAAACCTTTATAATCCAGTGTGAGAATAAAGGCAGAAATACATAAAATTGTTTATGCTAGTTTAGTGGCTATTCATAAATTCAAATATATAGATACGTAACAGCTAAAAATTGAAGATAGTATATACAAGCATAATATTATGCTTAAATGTCAGATTTGAATTCTGACATATAATCACTTAACAAAACTATATATTTAATATCTGAAATAAGGATCATGTGAAAAATATAAATGAATGAAATATCTAATGAACCATATCTATAAGATTATATATCATTATTCTAATTTTTAGAGTTGGAATATCTGGGTTCTACACCACGCTATTTCTTTTACTCATTATCCACTTATTTTGGACGGGTTACATCTATTTAGGGCTGAAAATGTTAGGTCAGAGGCGGCAGGCTCCTGCTGGAGGTGAGGGTGGGTGCAGTCATAGTTGTTGCTGCCTCTGACAGACGGGAATGTTCCATAGCTGGTCTTCTCCTTGAAATGAAATGTGCAGGAACAACTGGTCAGTCAAACTCACATCAGTTAATAGTCCAAACCTGAGCTGCAAGGCCACTGCAGAGGGATAGCCAGCTAGTGTGAAACTGAAAGATGGATAAAGCAAAAGAGCTTGGAGAGAAGAATATAAAGTAGGAGCTAAGCTGACACACCAAATTCATTGCAGTACTTCTGGCCAAAAATCATGTATTATTCCTGGCCCTTCCAAAGATCCTAGAAGAGAAACACAAATAATCATGCTAGACTTCCTTAGAAATGTCTGTTTGAAAACCTAAGATCCATGTAGGTATTCTACAACAGGGGCTCAGCAAGCTTTTTCTGTAAAGAGCCAGATAGTAGTAAATATGTGAGCTCCTGTGGTCCACAAGGTTCCTGTTGCAACCACTCCACTCTGCCTCTGTGGTGTGAAAGCAGCTAGAATCTAAACTTCAGTTTTTAGTTGAAATCTGAATTCAAAGAAACACAGAAACTAATAAGGTACAAGAGACAAGCATGCTGAGATGAGTCAGTCAGAGAAAGATAAATATCGCATGCTCTCGCTCATCTGTGGATTATAATGAACACCATAAACCGATGAACACAAACTGATGTAGTGACAGAGAAGCATCAATCAGATGCTTAAAACTCAGAGGAAAGGTAGGGGAGGGTGGAGGTGAGGGGAAGAGAACCATCAAAGGACTTGTATGCATGCATGTAAGCATAAGCAATGGACATGGACAACAGGAGGTGAGGGTGAGGGCAGGAGTGGGGGGATGAGAGGACATTGGGGGGGGGTAAGATCACATTTGTAATATCTTAATCAATAAAGGGAAAAATTGAAAAAAAAAAAAGAGACAACCATGCTGAATATTTAGAAACAAGGTATAATAAAGCAACTTAATCTAAGACTTTTTCTTAAATAAAAACTTATGTTTGCATTTAACAAACTTACAGTTATTTTTCAAAGCGAAATGTATAAACTTATTTATTTACACATACTCTCTACTATAAGAAATAACAATCTAATTTAATTCTTTCTAAAGAAGTAAATGGTAATGTGTTAAAAGACTCAGAAATGAGTCTTAATCTTTCTTTAAAAATATATTTTATTGATTTTTTACAGAGAGAAAGGGAGAGGGATAGAGAAGAGAGAAACATTGATCAGCTGCCTCCTGCACACCCCCTACTGGGGATAAGCCTGCAACCAAGATACATGACCTTGACAGGAATTGAACCTGGAACCCTTGATTCCACAGGCAGACACTCTATCCACTGAGCCAAACCAGTTAGGGCTGAGTCTTAATCTTAAATATTGTGAAATCAGATCTTATTCAAGTCTTCTTGCCTTTCAAATAAGTTCTGCCTAGATTACAGAAATTCATATTTTCTAAAACATTCTCTTGTATTTTCCATGCCCCCAAATAATATATTGAATATTGTTTTAGGTAAATGCTTTTTGTAAATGCACTGTATATAGAATCAAAGTCTAGAAAGAGAATTGAACAAGGCCTACACATTTACCTTTTTAAACTAAACACTATCCCTCTCACAAAATAATGACAGTAGCTTTTTATGTGGTCTTGGGTATAGAATATTATCTGACACAATTCATTATTTCTGTGTGGAAAAATACATATCATGTACTAATATGGACTCATTTTGAATGCAAAGTTAGGAATGGTTTTATAACTCCATGCAAAATCATGTGGGTGTTTTAGAAAGTGACCAGGACATATACTGCATTTGGGGATTACAAGGAAACTGCGTAAGACTTGTCTTTCTTTTGAGACAATAACTAGTTTAACTTAAAAAATATACATCAACCTTGTCAAGTAGTAATTAATAACTTCTGAAAATCTGCCTTTCGTCATACATATAGATGTCTCTCCAACTCTCACATCCCCATTTTCCGATGAGGAACCTGAGGCTTACTCCATGACCTTTAGTAGGATCCTACCAGTAAATAAATGGTGGAACCACAGTTTGGCTCATACTGGTCCCTTCCAAAGCTGTGTCCCTTCTTCTGTATGAGGTTATAGCATGAAATGTCCTGGGTGTTAGACTGTCAAAGAGCTTTTGAAAGGGCTGTATAGTCAATGATTTCTTCACTTACTGTGAAACACTAATAACTTAAGATAATTTAATGTAACATGGAGTTACAGTACTATATTAGCTGGTTAGAGTTTTATAACAAGACTATAGAAATGTGAAACATCTAGCAATTTAGGAAAGAAACCTAGAGATGAAATAATACTCAAAAATTATCTTCTGTGTTATGGACAAAAAAACTGGACTCAGAAAAGATCATCAATTAAAAAGTCAAAGCACGCACATACCCACACATTTAAATCTGAAACCCAATTCTAATGCCTTTTTTATTTTTGAGGAAAAAATACATTTTAATAAAATAAATCTCAACCACTTGATTGGACTTCAAACAGGCCATTAACTTTTGGCAGAGGTCTACTTTGTGTACTGACCAGCAGCCGTGGGCCAGCAAAGCCTTGTTTCAATAAGGCCGTGGTCATTCAGAACTTTAAGGAGCAGATGATTCATTTTTGACACCAGATGAGATAATATAGAAAAAAGGCTGAGCATGTTGAAATCCACCATTTTTTTCTGTGTCTGTGGATTATTTTTTTCTTCTCAATTCCTTCACTTTTTTCACCCAGTCCTTCTGATAGTTGTCAGTCTGTCCTCTCTGTCTCTGAGCCTGTTTCTGTTTTGTTTGTTAGGGAAATCTCATCATTTGGGACAGCATGGATAGACTGGTGAGTATTATGCTAAGAGAAATAAGCCAGTCAGAAAAGACATGTACCATATGAGTGCACTCATATATGGAATCTAATGAACATAATCCAGCTTTTTAAAATCTATTGTCATCTAGGTTGATAGTCTACTTTGAAACTTTTAGGATAAGAAGCACAGAAATAAAAGAGGGCAGAAAGCTGAGGAATAATGAACTTGCTTTAAATCTGTTTTTTCAAATTACTCTGATTTATTAAAGGAAGACATAGAGAGAAAGTGAGAGCAAGGAAGAGAGAAAGAGATGCCTCTAGATGAAAAAATTCATTTAAAAAATTCATTCCAAATTTATTTATCAATTTAACACAATTTCAATCAAATTTAGTTTTAAGAACACATTTTTAAAATTTCTACTCGTGTTTATTTTTACTTGTAATTAACTTTTTTATTTTGAGATCATTGTAGTTTCAAATGCAATAACAAAATGTAATACATAAAAATTTTGTGTAGCTTTTACCTAATTTCCCTCAAAGATAACTGTAACTTGCAAAACTATAGTACATTTTCACTACCAGGATATTGACAGCGATACGTCAGGCACAGAATATTTCCATCATCAGAGGATCTTTCATGTGGTCCTTTTTGCTATATTTATTTACTCCTGTCCACATCCCATCATTAATCCCTAGCAAAAACAAGCCTGTTCTCCATTTCTATAAATTTTGTCATTTCAAGAATGCTATTTAAATGGAATCATGTAGTGTGCAGCCTTTTACTCAACATAATTCTCTGAGGTTTTTATTTCTGAGTAGTGTTCTATCTTACATATAGATGAGCCTGAATCTGTTTACTCATGTCTTGATGAACAACTAAGTTGTTTCTGGTTTTTAGCTATAAAGAATAAAGCTGCTGTGTAATTCCTGTATCTACAGGTTTTTGTGTGAACATAAGTTTTCATTTCTCTGGGAAGAATGCCCAGGAATGCAAATACGAGGTCATATGAGAGTTTCGTGTTTAGTTTTTCAAACAAACTGGCAAACTGTTCTCTGGAGTGGCTATACCATTTTACATTCAAACCAGTAATGTATGAGTGGTCCAGTTTCTCAGCATTCTTGCCAACACTTCAGTCTTACTTTTTTTAAAAAAATAATCTTTTTGAAATAGGTAAAGTGACAACTCATTGTGACAGTTAATGATGTTGTAGTAAAAGAAAAAAAGTAACAAATAAAGAATTTGATTTAATTTTGAGTTTTGAAAAAAGAACACACACAAACATTCAGGCAGAAAGAGATGTGAATATTTCTAGATAAGAAAAATTATAATATAAAATATCAAATCTCCCAAATTTACTTATAAATTTAACACAATCATAATAAAACCCCAATGTTTTTATTTATTTTTATTTTTTTAAATATGTTTTATTGATTTTTCACAGAGAGGAAGAGAGAGGGATAGAGAGTTAGAAACATCGATGAGAGAGAAACATCGATCAGCTGCCTCTTGCACACTCCCCACTGGGGATGTGCTGGCAACCAAGGTACATGCCCTTGGCCGAAATCGAACATGGACCCTTCAGTCCCCAGGCCGACGCCCCATCCACTGAGCCAAACCGGTCAGGGTCCAATGTTTTTATTAGTTTGATAAAATAATATAAATTTTACCTGAAAATGTAATAGAATAAGAATAGACAAGAAAATGTTATTAAGGAGCAGTGATGAATAATAAAATTCCATACACTAAATTTAATGTTTATACTATTTTTATATGTTACATATATTTAATTTTAATGAAAAAATTATTAAAAAAATAAAATAAAGCAAAAATTATTAAAATAATGGCATACTGGCTCAGGAATAGATGGTGGAAAGAAAGAGAATAAAAACCCAAAACCATACACAAGCAATTTTTCTCAATTTAGTATTTGACAGAGATTGCATTTCAATTTAGTAATGGCATACATTTTGCCTTTGACAGAAAAATTACAGTTAGGTCCTCATTGTTCCATATAGCAAAATAAAGTTGAGATGAATTAGAAAGTCAATGGAAAAATGAAGTCATGAAATATGATAAAAATGTACTACAATATTGAATCACTGAAAGTGGTTCAATTTACTAATATTTACATGACTTACCAATCCTGTGAAAAGATAGCCTTTGATTATATCGATTATATACATTATTTTCTTATGTTTACATTTCTATGCTTTTGAAAATCTTTCCTTTAAAAAATGTAATACTTTTGTGATTATGAAAAAAGGCATACAAACGTTATTCAAGTTGTGTTTTTATAAAGATTTTGAAAAGAGGAAGGTCTGCTTTAGTGGAGCTATATCTAAAATAAAACTAATAAATAAATGGCAGCCAGTACAAGGTGTTCAAAGAAAAAACTGCATGGAAATTCCTAACCATTAGCTAGAGCTAGAAAGTTAATTACTTTTAAGTTTTTCCCTTTTAATATGTGAACACATATTTAACTCTTTCTTTCTTGGAATGGCACACTTTATGTCTTCACTCCCTCTTTCTTCACCTACTACCTACTCACTAATAACACTATGTCAAGTGTTCTGTTTAATTGCCACATCTATGAGATGGTGCTACTATTATTCCCATTTGGCTGTTGGGGATCTGAGGCATGAAGAGGCTAGGTAACTTGCACAAATATAACGATTGATGAAGCTAATGGGTATTGCTTGTTTTCCATTATACCACTATGAGGAAGGATGCACCCCCCTCACCACCAGCTCTTGCTCACTCCTCTTCAGCCTCACTGGCACCTCGATATCCCTCAGTGTCCTTAGGATCTTTGTACTCATTCTCTCTGGTAGGAAAACATTCTAACCATAACGCATTCTGACATGTGATCATTTGTCAACCGCCAGCCTTTCTGACCACACTGAATGAAATGGTGTCCCCCAACACACCTTTATCCTGCTTAATTTTCCTTCATAGCTTCTCTCCCCACCTTGCCTTCTGCTAGTCATTCCAGTATTTATTGCCAGTTTCTACACGAGAAGATAAGTGCCTGTTTTGTTAACAGCTATGTCTCCCGCACCCGAAGGAACAGATGAAGGAGATACTAGCTACTTATGGAAAACAAATTCAGTAGTACCTGAAAATGATCACTAAAGAATGAAGTTCCTTAGCTGATATCTATGAGAAGTACTAGACGCTGTGGACTCCGATATTCGATTTTAAAAGTTCATGCCACATTTAACTTAATCTACTGTGTGCCCAAAGAGTACTGTGACTCTTAAATGAAATACAGTTCTAAGTAGTGTTTTCAGTGCACTGACTTCAAGCATTCTACCATTATTCAAACACATTCCTTGCAATGACTGTCATTACCTTCAGAGCTTGTGAAAATATTAACTTTGATATACCCAATAATGGATTTTTTTAATCTATCAGGAATGGACTTCATCTTAGAAATAGCCAGCAGTCACTTAAAGCCAGCCCACTGTGGGGAAAACGATATGAACAAAGCAGACCTTATGAATTTTTCATCAAAAACAGTAATGTGACTAGAACATAAGACTCTCTTTATAACTGATTGCTCATAAAATGGCTCTGGAAGAAATTTCAAAATTGGACTGTGAGACTCGTTTTGAATGTCATAGTATAACAGGAGCCATGGAATTGCCTTCCCAAGTCACAACTTTGGATGTTACAACACTCATTTTTAAATTTAAATTATATTTGATTTATATTTTTAAAATAACAATTCACTGTTAGAGTTAACATATACAAAATTTGGAATAAAATAGTTTCTCTAAAGTCTCCACATAACTTTTCATTTCAAATGTCTCTGCTTCTGCATATGCATAGCTTTTTAACTGGATGGATAAACTTCATTTTGCCCAGTGGGTGTGTTACTAACATGCTGGATAGCAACCTAATTGTAAGAGTCAGAGAGTTATATAACTTTAAATACAGAAGAGAAATTGGTTCTGCAAGAGGCAAAATTATTGAGACAGTAAAAAAGGTCAGCAGTTTCTAGGAGTTGGGTAGGGGAGGGACAAACAGTGCAGAACAGAGGGCATTTAGGGCAGTGGAACTACTCTCTATGATCTAGAACATTGGGTTCATAGCATCGTGCATTGGTCCTGAAGAGGATCAAATTTTTTCCACTTCAAGGACGTGCCTTTTGGGATATTGATTTTTAAGCTGGTTAAGGAACAACACTCAGAAAGAACCTTGAACCCTCCCCTTTTCCTGTTTAAGAGATTAAGATAGAAAGGCCTGCTCCAGGAGGGAAATCTCAGCATATTCACCTCAGTAGTAGAGAGGAATATTCCGCGTAGGGGCCTGTTAGCTCGATCCCCCTGTGTGTCCCCCTCTTTCTGGATCGCCCAGCAGGGTTTTGTTTGCCATGTGTGTCCCACTCTTTTCAGCTTACTCTAAAACACAGTTCTTTCCCTTTTGAAATCCCAGATCCCTCTGTAGTTTTCTCCTTTGTCTAGTATAATGGCATATAAGGCTCAACGTCCAATGTCTTTCAGTTCTCATTCTTATGACACCCCTGAATGTGCACTCATGTAAACTCTGGACACTTTATCCTGTTATCATGATTATTAGCCCAGCTAGAAGAACTTAGAAGGTGGGAGAAAAAAATTTAACCCCCACAAATTCATAGAATGTAAAACATTTAACAGTGAACCCTAAAGTAAACTTTGGATTTGGGGTGATTGTGATGTATTGATGTAAGTTCTAGAATTATAACGAATTACCACTGGTGAGGTATATGGGTAATGGAAAACCTATGAAGATGTAATTACATGAAAAATTTCTATACTGTTTCTCATTTTTGCTGTGAAACAAAAACTGCTCTAAAGCATAAAGTCTTAATTAAAAAAAAATATATATATAGAAGGACTCCTAAGAAAATGCAGTCTCTTCTAAAGAGTAGACTGCGAGCCAGGATTAAGTTTGAATTCATATTTTAGTTTATTCATTTCCTTACTGTTTAAATTTTACTTTCATGCTTTCTCTTATATAAGATTTCTAGGGAATGCCACTCACTTGGTAACATTGAGTCTAATATTCTACACATTTTATATATGACAAATATGAAATTTTAAATATTACTTTTAATTTTAAATATACTTTATTATTGATAGCATTACAGATATCTCCCATTTTCCCCACCCCCACCCAGGGTCTTCACTACCTATTGCCTGTATCCATGGGCTATGTACATAAATATATAACTTCTTTGGTTTATCTCTTCCCATTTTTTACAATGATGTCTTACATCACAAGTTACTTAAGTCCTTTCTAAATCATTAAAGAAAGATTAAGTTTAATATGGTTTTATGTTAAATACATTTTATTATATTTGAATTCTTTTCAAATTTATTATGTATAATAAATCTACTTGCTGGTAACTCTCAATTAATCTGAACAATCTCTTATCCAAACATCTAATCTAATAAAAGAGTAATATGCAAATTAACCCTCACTCCATTACGCCCACAAGCCATGCCCACAAACCAATCAGGAGCAAATATGCAAATTAATTCAACTTAGGTGGTGGCAGCCAGGGAGCTGGAGTTGCCTGGGGCAATGGAAGAAGCCAGGGCCCTGTGGGCCCTGAGCTCTACTCAAGGCTACAGAGTTTCAATTATAGAAGATAAACAAACCCTAGATACCTGATGGGCTGGGACCTTGGGTTGCCAGGGACAACCCAGGCTTTGAGTGAGAGACCAAGGCAACAAAGTTTCAATTATAGAAGTTAAATAAATCCCAGATACCTGTTTCCAGCCAGGCACCCCAGTAGGAACCCAAACCCTGAAAGGGCTGCGGGCAGCCTGAAAACAGCCCTCTGCCCCTCACCCAAGCTGGCCACACACCCATGGGGTGAGGGTCCCCACTGGGGGGGCTTGGCAAGCCCACAAACAGCCATCAGCCCCTCACCCAGGCTGGCCAGGGACGCCAGCAGTTGGACATCCGCCAAGGGGTCCCAGACTGTGAGAGGGCACAGGCCAGGCTGAGGGACCCCCCCCCTCCCCGAGTGCACAAATTTTTGTGCACCAGGCCTCTAGTTTAAAATAAATATTCAAAATATAAAGAAAAAATTTGGCCTATAATCTCGCACCTGTCTGCCAATTCAGTGATATCTTCCTCTGAAAGAAAGGATGTCAGGCAGGAGACAAGTTCTTATTGCAAATTGCTGATATACATAGACAAGGCACCTAACTGTTTTGAGTTTCAGCTTCCACTGTGTTGATGAACATAGCCTAATCACTACAATTCTTTCCATCCCTAACAACTCTTTATTCAACTCACTACTTGAATGAATCTTATGGTAAAATATACTGTAAAGTTAGTATTTATTTTTGCTTCATCCTTTTTAGGAAAATGAGGAAGTCTGCACGAGACATGGTAAAGTAGCATGGTTTGTTCTGAGTGCATCCATGTTAAATGTGTAAGCTGCACAATTTTTTGTTTGTTTGTTCTTAATGAAGGGAACATTATAAATCCAAACCTGTATCCTAAAAGTTTAGCATGTCAAACTACTCAGTAATAAGGGTACTTATGAAAGGGTTTGTTCTGAAGCGAACTGACTCGCATTCTTTTCTTTTCTGATATCCACAAAATATCTCTAATTGCTTAGGAATAGAGGTTTCATCAAGCTTTAGCAAGAAGCATTTTAATATAGTAAGTAAAGAACACCTTGACTATCCAAATGCCAGTTATAAGCAGATGGAGTAAAATCCCTAATTTTTGCAACCTTGCTTTTAACTAGAAATACATGGACTAGTTACCAAACACAAAACCAAGACTTCAGTCAATTCATTATCCCAAATTGCTTGCTATTTTTTAAAAAAATGTATTTTATTGATTTTTTACAAAGAGGGAAGGATAGGGATAGAGAGCTAGAAACATCCATGAGAGAGAAACACTGATCAGCTGCCTCCTACACACCTCCCACTGGGATGTGCCCGCAACCAAGGCACATGCCCTTGACCAGAATCGAACCTGGGACCCTTCAGTCCGCAGGCCGATGCTCTATCCACTAAGCCAAACCGGTTAGGGCTGCTTGCTATTTTTAATCAACATCCCCAGGTTTAAGAAAAACAAAAACAAAAAACTCCCAAGATACAAAAAGTCCACCTGAATTTGCCATTCCAGACTTAGGACGCTCTCCTCTTATGATAATCTTTGTTTGAATGGTTCCCTGCAAGTTTATTTATATCACAGTGTTCATTAGTGGATATGTTTAAAATTTTAGCATCTGCTAACCATGGCCAAGATAAAAATAAGGCCACAAATCCTGCCAATCTGAGTTTCCCTTGCCTTACAACTATGGAGATAACGCTCATAAACCTACGGCCTACACTGCTACCTTGAGGCATGTATATCAGGAAGCCCAGGAGTCAAATATTTTCACTGGCATATACTTAAAGATGGTTTTGCAGCTCCACAGCAGCCATTTGCTGAAATGCTAGTCTTTATATAGCCCCAGGGAGGAAGATTGGTAGGCAGATCTCTTTTTCAGTCAAGTACAAGAGATCAACTGCAATTAAATCTCTATAAGCCTTCCTTCTTTGCTCCCCTGCACTTAAAAAGCCTGTGTTGTACCCAGCCAGCTCAGTGGCTCTGGTTGAGTGTTGACCTATGAACCAGGAGGTCATGGTTCGATTCCTGGTCAGAGCACTTGCCTGGATTGCTTGATCCCCAGTGTGAGGTGCGTATGAAGCAGTCTATCAGTGATTCGCTCTCATTATTGATGTTTCTATCTCTCTCTCCCTCTCCTTTCCTCTCTCTGAAGTCAATAAAAGTATGTACTGTATAGATAGATAGATAGATAGATAGATAGATAGATAGATAGATAGATATAGATATAGATAGATATAGATATAGATAGATATAGATAGATATAGATATATAGCTATACTGTAGATATATAGATGTTAAAGCATAATAAAATGTGTTTAAATATATATATTCAAAAGCCTGTAGTGTTTTATTTAAATAAAGGAAACAAACGGAATCATGGTGTAGAGAAATCAAGGCTTCTGGAGTTATTGAGACTTAATTGATGTGGGCAGTATTGAGGTTATAGGCTATTAACAACTGGCTCTAAAAAAAGTGCACGTATGCATACAAACATAAGTTGACCATATTTTTTGCTGATATAAAAACTGTATAGTACACAATTTTAAAATAATACTCCATTATACATTTCATATAGCCAGGAGATTCTTACAGGACGTTTTCGTTGCATTTTGCTGAATCCTGGTATCCAGAGCCAAAAGGTGTTGCAATTGATGAATGAGTGTCGTTCTGACTTGAATGTTGGTTGACATTTTAAGTTGATGAGTAAGATGAACGTGAAGCAACTATAAGATTTGTTGAAACTCCACCTGTTTATCTTTGGTGTAAGTGACTTCATCACATTGGCTAATAGCTTCTGAATGCTGGGAAAGCATCTCCTCAATTTTTTGTGGAAATACAATGGCTACACACACTATGAACTTTTACCTGTATTAATAGCATTTTTTCCTGTGACTTTGTCAAGTGTAGGTAATCAACAAAGCAACAAATAAAGTCAGGACTTGTAGCGTTTGCTCATTTCTGAGGTGTAAATCTGACACCGTTACCTATTTCAAACTACCAGCATGATCCAGCAAATGGGAAATTGGCGGAAAATGCACAGCAGTGTTTTGTTATATAGTATTTCTTCCATTCAGCCAATAGTTGTAAATAACCTCAAGGACACAGATCATAGTAAAATGGAGCAAAATAATTAGGGAGTGATAAGTGTGTACAATTTTAAGTGTTTTTTTTTAATTGTAAGGTTTTTTTTTATTGTCTAAAGTTTTACATAGGTCTTCTTTTAAATTGTAAGTTTCTATAAGTTAATTTTCAATAATGGCTGGCATTTAAAAAACAATTTTAATGGTTTTACAACTGGCTCACAAAACTCCTAAAATGTTTTAAACTAGCTCTTGTGAGTTGGTCAAGTTGGTGCTCATCACTATTTGTGGGGAAATACCACCCTCTTCTATTTACCCTAATAGCTACATAAGTGGGAGATACTAAATGAGACAGACACAGATTCTGTCCCCAGTCACAGTGCAGTGTTTTCTCTGCCTGAAGTTGCTCACTTGCCTCTCTGTTCTATGATACTCGATCTCACAATCCAGTAGGGAAGTTGAGAAATGCTTGGATTAGTTTTTTGGTTGCCTTAGCAGTTCTTTCTTACTGGCTAAATTTCAAAATAATTAATATACTTTAATTATTTTGTACTTCAAATGTTTTTAGAAGTAAAATACTTCACATTAACTCCAAAGATACCATAGAACCACAGTATCATTTATGTAAGTTAAAACAATTTCAAGGTTTATAAAGAGAAGTAATTAAGAATTTTCAAAAGATTAAATGAACAATAGCAATATTTAATGATTTACTAAAAGAAAACTGATGATTTTATATCCTACCAAGTAATTATACAAAATTAAAATCTAAGAAAAAAATGAAGTTGCTTGCATTAAAATCTTTACAGAAAAATAATTTAAAAATATTAAACAGTTTATTTTTTTGCAAATATATATATACATAGATCTGTATAAATCTACATATATAACATTCTTCTTTATGATGACTTTAGAGCTTAGCATTCAACCTTTCAACAATACATATTACTGGTATAACAGCTGATACCATCAAGAGAACGTGAGAATACAGGTCAAAATAAACTTATAAATGATTTTTTATTACTAAATAAAGCAGAATTATTAGAAAAGAGAAACTAAATTAAGAATAATAAATATACTCAAATAGTTTAAGAAAAATTCAAAGAAAAAATGGAGTAATAATTTTAGGGCTCCTAAGTGAAAAATAAATAAATCTATATAGACTTTTATATACAGCCAAACTAACATTTAAATGAGAGGATATTATAAAGATATTCTCATGTTAGATTCTCATAAAGTTTGTTTCATAAAGATTAATTCTTAAAACTCTCTTGGAATAAGAATCCAAATGAGAAAGACAGTAAATATAAGACATTAAAAGTAGAGGAAGTAAATATAGCTTATTATGTTGTGAAACAGGAAGCAGCAAAGAATGACACATCAAACGTGTAGTGATGCCTGGCCATTGTGCTCGGAGGTTAGATGTGGACCTATGAACCAGGAGGTCATCGTTTGATTCCTGGTCAGGGACCATGCCTGAGTTTTGGGCTCAATCCCCAGTACTGGGTGTGCAGGAGGCAGCAGATCAATGATTCTCATCATTGATGTTTCTATCTCTCTCTTCCTCTCCCTTCCTCTCTGAAATCAATAAAAAGTACATTTTTTAAAAGTATATTAATAAAACTTCAAAACTTTAAATCTAGACATGATAAACATTCTCTAAATGGGGCTAGGGTGGGGAGAAACAAAAGAGATATTAAAGCATAATAAAATGTTTTTTTATAGGAGGGTGGTAAATTTAAAATTTACAGACTTATATATCAGTATGGGTTTTAAGAACAACCACCATACAAAAAAAATAAAACAA
Organism: Murina feae; assembly: GCA_004026665.1. Taxonomy (NCBI): domain Eukaryota; kingdom Metazoa; phylum Chordata; class Mammalia; order Chiroptera; family Vespertilionidae; genus Murina; species Murina feae. The sequence goes on along the minus strand of PVJC01015567.1, from coordinate 11,352 downwards.
TTAGCCCTAACTGGTTTTGCTCACTGGATAGAGTGTCAGCCTGCGAACTGAAAGATCCCACGTTTGATTCAAGTCAAGGGCATGTACCTTGGTTGCAGGCACATCCCCAGTAAGGGGTGTGCAGGAGGCAGCTGATGGATGTCTCTTTCATTTATGTTCCTAACTCTCTATCTCTCTCCCTTCCTCTCTGTAAAAAAAAAATCAATAAAATATATTTTTAAAAAATAAAACAATTAACTTTTATACTAGTTAAAGAAAACTTCACAAACTATTGAAAACAAAAGAGGAATATGATAATAAAAGGAAATAAAGTAAATGAAATATATGAAAATATGCCAGAAATAAAAGTAATTAAAATAGGTATAAATAGATTTTAACTCACCTATTAAAAGATAGATGTTTTCAGGTTTGATAAAAAATATTTAACAATATGTTGGTTAAAAGAGACACATTTAAAACATTATAATATCAAAAGTTTAAAATAAAAGAATAGAAAAAGATAAAGCAAGCAAAAATGAACCAAATAAAGTTGGAATAGCAATATCTGATACAATTTAAATCAAATTTAAAATAAAATTTAAAGCAAAATGATGAGACAAAAAGAAATAAATAAAAGGAAAACAATAGAGCAGATTATATATCTATCATAAGTATATATAAAGTATAAGTTAGGGTATATAATGCATTAAGCATAATACTTCAAGAAAAATAGAAAAATTACCAATATAGTTTAAAATTTCAATAATTTCTTTACTAAAGATGTAAATGAGCAGAAATATAAATAATTTGACTAATATAATTGACAACTTTCAATTATGACATTAAATATAAAATACTGCATCCAAAAATAGAGGTGGAAAGAAAGTGTGAACAGTAATTAAGTATATTTTAAAGTATCTCTTCAGGCAAAAATATAGGTCAAGATTACAATTAGCCGAAGTATTCAAATCAAAGAATTGTAAAGAAAGCAATAGAGCCAAAATAAAGAAACAAAGCCAAAATAAAGGAAAAAGGCAGAAGTCATTAAACCAAAAAGCAGTAAGACAAAACAAATGATTGTTCTTAAATCATATTAATAAGATAAACATCTGGCAAATATGATAAAGAGGAGAAAGTACATCAAACAATAGTCCAAAAGAATTACAAGAAAGCATTATAGACTTAGAATTTTTTCAAAGTATTATGACAATGACTCTAATTAACTTCAAATCCCGTAAGAAAATGTTCTATATTTCAAAATATCTATAATGCACAAAATGATACAAGAAGAAATAGAAAACCTAAAGATATAAACAACTATTACAAAATGAAATGGTAAAGACTTTCTTACTTACAATCTAGGATCATATAAGGGTGTTAATAAGACTAAGTGCTAATCCTTAATTTTACTAGTTCTAAAACACAGGTAGTGAGTGTAATTCGGTTCTAAAACTGGAATAGAATGAAATGAAAGAATACCATGAGTCATTTTATTTATGAGTATATATATGTAAAAATCCTAAAAAAAATACTAGCTAATGGAATGCAATAGTGGATAAGATATGATTTAACATAGGTCAACACTTTTATGTGTCAGGACAGAATTAAAAGTGAAATTCCTTAGTTTAATTTAAAATTTACATATCAAAATTCTACTATCACTTAATATATAGAAAGTCCAGACAACGTTATAAGAAAAGAAATAAAACAGAAGTATCAAGATTGAAAGGTGATTAAAATTAGGATTTATAGCTCTAGCTTGTTTGACTTAGTGGATAGAGTGTCAGCCAGCAGACCAAAGGGTCCCAGATTTGATTCTGGTCAAGGGCACATGCCAGGGTTGTGGGATCCATCTCCATTAAGGGTCATGTCAGAGGCAGCCAATTAATGATCTCTCTCATCATTGATATAGCTATCTCTCTGTCCCTCTCCCTTCCTCTCTGAAATCAATAAAAATATATATTTTTTAAAAAAATTAGGATTTTTAAGTGCCATAATTATATAAGAAAACACAAAAGAATTAATAATTAGAGTTTGTAAGATAGGATAGCAAAGTTGCTATATTAATTAAATTAAACAAAAATAATATAGCTCTTACCAGAGGTATATATTTTTTTAAAAAAACTTTATGTAGAAAGTAGTTTATCAAAGAATAATCAAAACCTATTTACAGAGAATGTTAAAACCCTACTGAAGGACATAAAAGATATTGTAAAAATGGTAAAACATTCTATGTTTTGATTGGGGCACCTCTAATAAAAAATGATGTAAATTATAACCTAATTAATCTATACTTACAATGCAATCCCAAATTCCAAACTGGTGGGTTTTTTAAGGATGTGGCAATTGTTTTAAAATTTTACAGGGGATAATAAAGGTCCATGAATAGCTATGTTATCACTAAGCAAGAATAATGAGGGTACTTGTTCTACTAGATTGCAAAAAACTTCTCCAAAAGCATAGTTATAAAAAGTGTAATAACACATAAACAATTAGATCAATGGGAAAAAAAAAACAGAATTGCAGAGATCAAGTCATGTCTAACTGAGAACTTAATTTATAATGAAATCTTCACAAACCAATGAGGAGAAAACAAATTGTTTGGTAAATGGTCCTGTTAAAACTTGCTCACTGTAATAAGCCAGTCAGAAAAAGATAAGTATCACATAATTTCTGTTATATGTGGAATCTAATGAACAAAATAAACTAACAAAGTGGAGACCAACTCAATAACAGGCAGGCAGGCAAGCTATCAGCTATCAGAGGGGAGGGAGTTGGAAGGTGAGACTGGTGAAGGAATTAAGGGGGAAAAAAAAAAAGACTCATGGACACAGATAACAGTATGGTGATTGCCACAGTATGATGGCTGAAGGAGGTAGAAAAGACTAATGGGGGGATAAATGATGATGGAAGGAAACTTGACTGGGGTTGTAAAACACACACTATAATATACAGATAATATACTGTAGTACTGGATAGCTGAAACCTATATAATGTTATAGCCAATGTCACTCCAATAAATTAAAAACAAACAAACAAAACACTTGCTCACTGTATGGAGAAAAACAAAATTCCATCTTACTACACACTCAGGAGGGGACTCCAAATACCTCTAAAAACCCATGCATAAGAGGTAAAACTATAGTTATAAAAAAAATAATATCTTGTGACCTAGGGGCAAAGAGGACTTCTTTTAAAAAGTATAGAGCACAAAATCAAATCAATACCATCGTTCTAAAATCATGAAGGCTACAATAATAAATAAGAACCAATCCACACAATTTCAAAAACAGGCTCTTACCAAGTTTTACTGGAAATGGGTATTTGATAAAAATTTGGTTAGGAGAAATCAGAATAAAAAATTTTCTAATAACTCTAGTTTATATTATGGTCTTGGAAAATGAGATAAATCTAATCAACAACTTTGGAATAATAGGTAACAGTGTAACATAGGGATTCTGCCTGTCTAATATATTTCTAGCTTAGAAAAATAGTTGATTTTCTAGACTTGTTAACATAATGCTAAATCTACTCTATATGTGTGTGTAGCAAATAGCATTAAAAATAAATATAGTTGAATAGATATAATGGTAATTCCCTGCATCCAAGGAAAGGGTTACTTCTTTTAAATCTCATGTAACATCCTTGGAAAATATGTGTTGTTGTTTCTTTTTTCTTTTTTCATGACTCACTCAAAGTGTGTTTTATTTTTGGAAGGACTTCTGAAAAGCTAAGGTCACATTAGCCAACAGCTTGCTGATGAATATTTCTGTAATTTGAAAAAAGAAACCTTATAAACCTAATTTTGGCCATGACTGTGGTTTTATTAATTCTATTGTTAAATAAAGTAAATGATTAGAAGAAGATTATTTCAAAGCTTTTGATAACATAAGAATGAGTTATATATTTAATAATTCAAATTCAAATTTGTCACTGGTAATATTCACTTCTATACTTTGCATTCACACCAAGCACTGCTTCTTCCTGCAATAGTGTGTGTGTGTGTGTGTGTATATATATATGAAAATCAAATTAATATGATAGTCTTTCTTAGCATTTTTCCAATTTATGTTTAAATTTAGAGAAGAAACATTTATTGCCATCTTTGCTTACATTTTTATAATGAACTAGAGGCCCAGTGCACGAAATTCGTGCACTGGGTGGAGTTTCCTCAGCCCAACCTGCACCCTCTCCAATCTGAGAATCCCTCGGGGGATGTCCAACTGCTGGTCTAGGCTAAACTGGCAGTGAGACTTCTCTCACAATTCGGGACTGCTGGCTCCCAACCACTCACCTGACTGCCTGTCTGATTGCCCCTAACCACTTCTGCCTGCCAGCCGGATCGTCCCCTAATCATTCTCCTGCCAGCCTGATAGATGCCTAACTATTCCCTGTTGGCCTGATCGCCCCTAACTGCCCTCTCCTGCATATTCCCTCTTTATTAGATAGGGCTTTTTCTTTAACGTATTGGACACTGTACCTGCCAAGGTCTTGACAAACCAGTAAAAATGTAAATGCAAACTAAAAGTGTCATAAAATAAACTCCTTAAATAGGAATTTCATGAGATCTTGGAAAGGTGATATCATGTGGTTGTTTCCTCCTTTTTTCCTTCTCTTTCTTTTGCTTGATGTTTCATCTTTTGTCCTTTTTTTTTCTTTTCTTCTTTTATTCCTTTTCTGTCCTCTCCTCTTAACTTTTCTGTTGGTAGAATCGTCAGTACTTGAATCTGTCTTGCGTCCAGAAGACGAAGAAGACGGAAACACACTATCATCTGAAGAAAAAGATGATCTATGTTGGGATTGGTGGTGTTTCTGGTTTTGCTCTTTTCCCAGTTTCTTTGTCATTTCTGCCAACCTCGGCATCTTCAGGACTTGTGTGTGGGCACTTCTTATTTATGTCTACAAAACCTGCCTGCCTTGGTGAAAACTGTAGGGGAAAAGGCCTTCCTGGTGGGCTCAAGCCCGGCCCGAGGTGCTGAGGAACCAGGGCGGGGAGCACCCACAGTGCTGCTATGGAGACCTCCAGACAAAGAGGTACTCTGCAGTAATGTAACTGCAATGTAGCAGTTTGCCTTCAGAAATTAGTTGTAAGTTACTTCTGGTGTGAAACCTACTTCAGACATTTCCTTTGTGGTTTGTAAAGATTTTAAACAAAACCCATTTACCTCCCTAACCCTGTCACAAATTTCTGCCCACCCCCTCCTGGGGATGCTGAAGGTTCCAAGGCTGAGACCCAGAGGCTGCTGCTGGGAGGGGGTTGTTCTGTGGGGGGGTGGGGGAGCTTCTGAAACTGAGTCCCCAAGGCTGCTGCTAGGAGGGGATCTCTCCGTGGGGATGTGGGTGCTTCCAGGCTGAGTCCCCGAGTCTGCTTCTGGGATGGGATCTCCGTGGAGGTGTGGGCGCTTCCAAAACTGAGACCCCGAGGCTGCAGGTGTGTGGGGGGAGGATCACTCCATGGAAAATGAATTTGTTTTTGTGTTTTTATAAAGGATCAGGAGGGCCTCTGGAGAGCATTGTGTCAGGTCTCTCATGCTGCCTACTGCCATCGCTGCACTCTCCTCTGGACTGGGGGACTCTGGCGTGGTGGAGAGGGACTGGATGCCACCACCTTGTGGTTATGGGCACTGCCATTTTTGTCCCAGAGTGATGCCTAATTTGCATATTACTCTTTTATTAGATAGGATATTCTTTAAGGCAGCATTTGTTTTTAAAGAACATAATTATAAACAAAAAATCCTTAATCATAGGGTAATCACAGGCACTCTAGAAGATACATTCAGAATATGTTTATTCAACTTTCATATAGTTTAAAGTTTTTACAAAAGACACCCGATATCATCTGAAGCTTAATTAGCTTGTCCTACTGCATCTCATGTCACTACACTAGAATAATAAAAGCACTCAGGTAATTCAGGCACAAGATGACTAAAATTAAAGGCTATGTTTTCTTTCCTTTTCCCTTTCCCTTTCCCGTTCACTTAACCTTTCCCTTTCCTCTTCTCTCTCTCTCTCTCTCTCTCTCTCTCTCTCTCTCTCTCTCCCTCTCTCTCTCTCTTTCTTTCCTTTATTTTTGCAAGCTGATTAAGGTTTTGTCTTATTTTATTTTTAAAAAATATACTTTTTTTGATTTCAGAAAGGAAGAGAGAGAGAGAGAGAGAGAGAGAGAGAGAGAGAGAGAAACATCAATGATGAGAGAGAATTATTGATCAGCTGCCTCCTGCATGCCCTTCATTGGGGATCAAGAGAGGATTGAACCAACAACCCGGGCATGTGCCCTGACCAGGAATCAAACCATTACCTCCTGGTTCATAGGTTGATGCTCAACCACTGAGCCATACTGACTGGGCTTGTCTTGTTTCTTTTACACTGAGCACATAGAACATGATGGACATTTTAAAATTTTTTTATTATTATGAAAAACTTTGAATACATTCACAATGAGAGATAATAGACTGAAAATATCTAATACATTCAATATTAAACTTTAACAATTATCAACTCACTAGAGACCCTCAGCTTGGCCGGCACCCTCTCACAATCTGGGGGACCCCTCAAGAGGTACGACTGCTGAGGGTGAGGGTCAATTAGCATATTCCCTCTTTATTAGATAGGATTGGTAATGTTGTTTCATATAAACCCTTATCCATACCCACAGAGCATCATTTTTATTTCTAGTATTAAGAAGCATGGCACAGATGGTTGAACCTCAGAGGGAAGCAGGGGAGGGTGGGTAGGTGGGAAGAGATCAACCAAAGAATTTGTATGCATATATGCATAACCCATGAACACAGACAATAGGGTGGTGAAGGCCTAGGATGGTGGGCTAAGCCAGTTAGGGAAAGGAAACATATGTAATACTTTCAACAATAAAGATTTTTTTTTAAAGAGAAATTCTTTTCTACAAACTGGGCAATGATATGGATAAACAATTTACAAAAGAGGAAACCTAACTGACAAATAAATAACTGTACATCATTATACTGAACAAATAAAAAATCTTGATAATATTAAATACCACTGAGTTTCAAAGCAATGTGGTATTTCCTAGACTGTTGTAAAAAAAAAAAAAAAAAAAAGGTAAATCTGTCACTCTCATTTGGAGATTAATTTGGCAATATTTAAGAAAGCTTAATATTTTTAACGCACCAACACTATTTCTAATTTTTATGCATTATAAAATTTATATGCATTATAAATGTACATAAAACACTGCTCCTGTAACTTGGTTTGAAAAGAAATAGTGGTCTAATGGAGAGGAAAAAGAAGTGGAAAAGAAAAAGAAAAGGGAAAGAGAAGGAAAACCTAAATGCCCATAAAAAGAATATTAAGCTATTCTTGTATATTCAATCCTATTGAGTCTTATATATTAATTAAAATAAATGAACTTGTGCTACATGTACCAATATGGGTAAATAATCATTATTGAATAAAATGTGCACAGTAAAGAAAGTAAAAACTTTTTATAATATTGTATAGAACATAAAATAATGCTTTCCTATTTTTATGGATAACTGCTATTAATAAACATTCATAACTACTTATGGAAATAATCTGTATCAAACTCAGGATGGTGGCTTACCTTTGGGAAATAAAATTTGTAAGTTTTGTGCTTTTTTTTAAATACAAAATTGAAATAATTGTTACAAAATTAAATTTGTTAAGTAATGCAAACTGGTGGGTATAATTATTTTGTTTTGTCAACATGTGAAATACTTTACAATTACAAAAATCTATAATAATAAAAGGGTAATATGCGAATTAGACTGGGCAGCCAAACGACCTTCCAGATGTCCTTCTGGACAACCTTCCAGACAAAGCTAGGGCTACGAGGGCTGAGGCAAGCCACTGTGGCTATGAGGGCTGAGCCCTTTGTACAGATTTCATGCATCAGACCTCTAGTATAAATATAAAAAGAAACCTATTAGCTTAGAAACCTGAACTGTTGACAGCTGGCAGATAAAGTTGGCAGAAATAAGACCCTTGAGTCCTCTGCTAAATGACAGAGTAAGCTCAAGCTAAGCAGCTACAGACACTAGACAGATGCTGAGGGTGACCACACACCCCTGCACTTCTCTGCAACCACAGAACATCATGGCCACCACGATGGTGTTGCAGGCAAGATGCCCTGGAGTGGGCAGGTTACAAAGCCAATGAAAAGGATTCTGTGTGAGGAGGATGGAGATTTTATTGTCCTGTTTCTGCAGCAGGCCGTCCTCCTGAGAGGATATTTGAGAGTTAAAGCAACATTTGACTGATTATGTGACAGCCTGTGATGTACACTGTAGCAGGGGATGCTAACATTAAGTCAGGCCCTTTGATACCACTAGGTTTTATGTAGAAAAAAAGGAAACCAAAAGTAAGTTAAATCAGAACCCGGTACATACATATTCTGTTCGCTTATACCTTTCTTCCAAGGATATATTCCTTTAGGGTTTGTCTGTTCATGTGGGTAATTAGCGCTCCACATTTACTCTGTTACTGGTTAAAAAAACTAATATGTTTAAGGTCACATATTGGGGATCCTGTAGGTAGAAATAAAATACATTTGGAGATCCAATGACTTATCTTTCCAATTACAAGATGTATTCACCTTGATAAGCGACTTTGCTTCTTTGAACCTTAATATCTTCCTTTGTAACAGCAAAACCACAATTGTTAATAACCACCTCAGAAGATTACTGTGAGGCTTAACAAGATGATGAGATATGGGAACAAACTCTGTTCAGGTATTTGGTACTTTTATTATGCCTATTACAAATAGGATTACAAATAGATGATAGATGATAGATAGATGATAGATAGATAGATAGACAACAGCCAAACAGATATCCTAAATTGTAGCTAAAATTCTTCTTTTTAGGTGACTCACTAATTCACTAAGGCCAATCATTTTAAATGTAATAATAGTAAAATAGTGTAAATAAAATAAACTTGTATTCTTGATCTCAAGTGTCTATGTTATTAAATAATTAAAACATTATATGAAGATCAGTTACTTTAATAGGTAATCTATATTATTCTGAATACTGATTTATTTAATAGGATACTGAGCACCTATCCTTGTGGATTATGCTCTGCTACAAAGATAGATAAAAAGTAGTATCTTCCCTTCACCTAAATGCTCATACACTTCAAAAATGGTCTCATTCTAGACCAGGGGAAGATCTGGGGTATTGCACACACACATGTTGAGAGAGGGAAAGCTTTATCCCCATTGGCCCAAGAGAGTGCAATTTTTAATGTGGCTATAAGCCTCTATGTAATTGTCCCATAGCCTGAGTTTTAGATTCAGTTCCCATACCTTTGTGCTAGGATTCTACAGTGCATTAAATGTAAAACTGCATCAACAATGATGCCAGCCATTTTTTTCTCAAAAAATTAAAAGATTTCCATTGCATTCCAGCTTCATGAACATTTACAAATTGAAATATAGAAAGGACTTAAAATACCATTTGGTCATTGTTCACTTTTATTATAGAACTTCTATCACTGTAAATAGGATGGAATAAATTCTTCACTTGCCTTGCAACTATTCTAGACATACCAGCTACACTAAAATGGGATCCCTAGAAGCTGGCATTTCCAGAAAATAGGAAAAAAAAAAAAAAACCAGCCGACTCATTTACCATGTAGCAGTCTGACACCTTGCTTCACTTCTCCTTCTCAGAAGCTGCCAATTCAGGAAAGTGGAGGGACCACCATCATTACTCAGAAACTGTTGCCAGTGACCCAGGTTTTGCCCCAACTATGTTTTGTTAATGTGGCATTGGGTTTTTAAAGTAATTGAACTTACTGATGATATCAGAAAAGATAAAGATTTTACATAAAATTCCAGATTCCTTGTCTTGATAACTTGGCATATTAACAACAGTGGGTGTCTATTTCATCCAGCCCTGGCATCACCTGGTATTATAGCTTTCTAAGGGATCAGGACCTGTCCCAGAGCTGGATTTTCTCAAATGATTTTGGACACAGCTAGCAGTCCCAGCTCCTTTATAAAATTAGGTCTGGCAGCTCAGGGTCCACAATCCTTCATGGCAGTAAATAAACTAGAGCTGAGTGCTTAACTCAATAGTACTCACCATTCTCTATTGTTTTTGTCTGTTTTTCTCACATTCATTTACTTTTACACACTTCGTTAAATTGTATTACTGTTCAAAGGAAATATTCCTTCCCAAACCATTGGCATCAGGCTTGGCAACATAACACTTTGGTCAATGAATTGGGACATATGCCCCTTCCACACAAGTTTTAAGAGCCATCATAAGGCTGCATTCTTTCCTCTGCAAAGTGATCAGGATTTCCCCAGATGGTGTCTGTTCCTTCAGTCTAGCCCAGAATGTAGGTGATAAGGAACATAGCAGACGCAGGCTTATGGGACACCTGTAGTATTGCAAAAATCAGTGGTTGCTATCATGAGCCTCTGAGATGGTACTGTCACTTTCTACCACAGCCTAAGCTAACCCATCCATTCCTTTAGCTCCTATAGCCATTTTATTGTCTAACATCAGCAGCAATTTCTTACCTGCTTTAAAAAAATAGAAGGATTTAACCCAGGGATATAATAACTGAAATTTTTTTAAAAAGGAGAGCGTATAGACCATGATAGCAGTATGGGGTTATATAAATGGCATATTTTTCCTCTTTAATTTTATAGTTTAGAGTAAAATGAATCTTAATTAATAATAAGAGAAGTTCGACAATGTGGTACTAGGTGTTTTTTGTACTTTTTCATTTTAAATGTTTAACATTATATAATGTATAGTCACTGTTCTTCCAAGTTCTCAAATAGGTATATTGAGGCTCAGAAATTTAGATGTGTCTGTATTTGAATATGTATATTCTTTAGTCCTAAACTTACATTTTTTTTTCTATTCTTAAAAGCTTCTCTCAAAAAGCTCTACTGAGTAATACAGCAGATTTAATTTTATCTGATTTTTAAATAGAGATAGTAATTTCTTTATGGGTTTGTGATACTCCACAATAAAATTTTATCCCCCTGCCCTACATGAATATTAAGTAAACTAGGGGCCCGGTGCACAAAAATTTGTGCACTCGGGGTGGAGGGAGTCTCTCAGCCCGGCCTGTGCCCTCTCACAGTCTGGGACCCCTCAGTGGATGTCCTATGATGGCCCCAGTCTGCCAGGCGCCTTGTGTGTGTGTGTGTGTGTGTATGTGTGTGTGTGTATGTGTGTGTGTGGCCACTGGGGACCTGCCCCCAGCCGCATCTGAGGCTCGGAGCAGTCCTCCTGTGTGTGTCTACCTGCCGGGGGCCTGCCCCCAGGCACACCGTGGAGGCTTGGAGCAGGCACCCCCTCTATGTTGATCTCTCAGACTCTTGCCCTCCCCAGCATGTTGTTCTCTTTTTTGAGC
>PVJC01015566.1:0-34860 GCA_004026665.1 Murina feae | reverse complement strand
GGCCTGAACTCCCGGGAAGCCAGGAGGCCGGAGCTTCGGGGCAGTCGCTGGAACAGCGGGAGAGTAGGACGTCGCTTAATGTGATGACTCTTCTCTCACCTCCTCAGAAAGTTACAGACCACCCATTCTCCACTCCACTGGGTTTAGAAAATGTTCATTTTATGTGTAGGCAAGCTCCCTCTGCTCCATAGTGGCAAAAGATTAATCGAGGGCCACACACCCCAGTGACCATCTTTCTAGGAGAGTTGGTAGCTCTTTTCTGTCTATGGGTTATGGGGCCCTGAGTCAGGAAGACTCTTCAGCTTCCTTAGGATTTGTTCCTGGGAACCCGGAGAGCGTGATTTTGCTACCCCCTGGTGTCCACTGGGCAAATGCTGCCCAGTAGCTGGTTACAGGGGCCAGTACTTAGGTGCATTCGAAAATCAACGTACCACTTTTAACTCCCCCAAAACTTAAGTTGTTTCTGAGTACTGGAGGGGGATTGGTTCCAGGAACCCCCACCAATACCAAAATCCATGGATGCTCAAGTGTCCTATATAAAATGACAGAACAATGCAATTTGAATCCTTACACTCCCAACCATGGATGGAAAACAGTACAGCTATTTATGGGGGGAAAAATCCAAGTACAAGTGGATATGGGAAGTTCAAACCTGTGTTGCTCAAGAGTCAGCAGTAGCCCTGACCAGTTTGGCTCAGTGGATAGAGCGTCAGCCTGTGGACTGAAGGATCCCAGGTTTGATTCTGGTCAAGGGCATGTACCTTGGTTGTGGGCACATCCCCATTAGGGGGTATGCAGGAGGCAGCTGATCTATGTCTCTCTCTCTCTCTCTCTCTCTCTCTCTCTCTCTCTCTCTCTCTTTCTCTCTCTCTCTCCCTCTCCCTTTCCCTCTCCCTCTCCCTCTTTCTCAAATAAATATATATTTTTTAAAAAGTAAAGTGACATTTACTCTGCTTATAGTGGTTAAATACCATTTTCTCCAAGAATGAAGGTTGTTACCTAAGAGTGTGTAGGTGTGTGGTGCATATTTGTGTGTACAATGGAGTGTGTGTTGACATATATGTTTTGGGGAGATGTGAAGGGGAAGATGATAATGGAGGACTTGGAGGCAGGGAACAGACTAGGTTTAGAAGCCCTCTCCTGAATTCACAATCAGTTCTCATCATATTTCATCAATTTCAGATTCTTTGGGGCTTATCACGCTCCCATTTTGAAGATGAAATGCTGGCTTATTGAAATTAAATAAGTTGCTTTAAGCTACACACACAGTAGGTGGAGAGACCAGGGTTCGAACTCAAGCAGTCTGATTCCAGAGCTTTCCACGACTAAGTTACAGGGTTTCATCTTAGCTGCCCAAGTCCTTAAAAGAAGCACTTTGAACACTGCACCACCCTTCTACCACCTAGCCATCATGTTAAAAGTGTCAACTTTAGCCCTGACCGGTTTGGCTCAGTGGATAAAGCATCGGCCTGTGGACTCCAGGGTCCCAGGTTCCATTTCGGTCAAGGGCATGTACCTTGGTTGCGGGCACATCTCCAGTGGGGGGGTGTGCAGGATTGATGCTTGTCTCTCATCGATGTTTCTCTCTATCCCTCTCTCTTCCTCTCTGTGAAAAATCAATAAAATATATTTTTTAAAAATTGTTAACTTTATTTTTGTAGTAGCCAGTCCTGAAAGAGTTCCTAAAAGTGTTAGATATGTCCCTGTGACTCAGAGAATAAAAGCTATTTTTTCTTTAGACTTGTTCTAGAGTGTTTATAGTTAAAATAACCCCCAAGAAAATTTCCATTATGGTTTTTAGGGGGAAAGGAGTGTTATCCTAACATGAGAATAGGTGGAAGGAACATTTGTGTCTAATGTTTATTATCTGGTTTATGTGCACCAAGAGATGTAAGGTTGGGGTTTTAGGCTGCTCACTATTTGTCCACTTGAAGAGCAGCAGTAACGTGGGCTCTGCTTTTTCTCGTGCCACAAGGTAAGGGGGAATTAATGAAGGACCACAAAGGGGACAGGAAAGGCAGCCTTGAGAGAACATCTTGTGGCCTGTGCCTTCCAAGGAAGCTGGGGGCCAAACTTTAGCTAACTTAGGATAAGAAATCTGTGTAGTATATATATTTTAAATCCATTTTTGTTTAACTTTCCTTTAGTTTAGATTTTATTTTATTGGCAATATTCCTTTAAAAATGTACAACTTTTCTGAACCAGATGTTGGCAAAGTCCACAGCACCAACATCTTGACTGCGTGAGCACATTAGTTTCCACACTGGTCTACAGGCTCGACTCTTTTACCTCCTGATAAGCCATCCGCTGCACCCTCACCAGACTGATCTCCTAAAAAACCTCAATCAGATCACCTCAGTCCCTGTCAATGGCTTCTGATTTGCATGACCCCTTTTTTGCCTGTTTCTCCAGCCTCCTCTCTTACCCTGAGTAGAAAGCAATTAGTGATCCTCCAGGCATTGTGGCCTTTCAGTCCTTCAAGTGAGCCTTGCTTATTCCTAATGTGGGGCCTTTTGCTCTCTTTTCCTTCTGCCTGGAGGAGACCTAGTGGCTGGCGCTCATCCTTCAGTCCTAACTGAAGTGTCGCATTCTCAGGTGTCTTCCTCAACCACCTGGTCTAGTGTTCCCATTATACCTCCCAATAATGTTAGTTTTGTTTTCTTCACATTTCTCTCTACTTGATTATGTATTTATTTGTTTATTTCCTTTCTCATAATAAGCCCACCTTTACCACTACATATTTTAAAATAAACTCTATGAACTCAGGGACCTTGTCTATTTTGTCATTGCTATACCCTGGAGAGTGTCTGACTTGGTCCCAGGAGACATCAGTTCTCCAGGTAAAGACTGTAAGGGGAGCAGAAAGCCCCACAGACAAAGTGATACATGAAAACTGGGAGGGACTGGGGAGGCTGAGGCTTGGGGTCCACTGCTTAGCTTTCTTTAGCCCTCATAAGTTCTTTCATGTCTGTGGGTTAGTATTTGCAAGTGGGAGATACACAGCACGGAATCAAAAGCAAATGTGCAGCAGCCCCTGGGTTGGAGGTAGCTCACGGGGCTGGGAGAGTCTGGAGGAAGCATGGTTTGGAGTGGGAGCTCTGGAATGGCTCCACATTCGCTTATGGACTTTATGGATGTATAAACCTGAGGCCCTTGTATAGAGTTGTAACCCAATGAAAACATAGTTTTATGTTCTGTTTTCTTCCTGTGGCAGCGCCCATACATATTTTCATGCATCAGGATAATTTTTGTGTATTTGCCTTCAGTTAAAGTGATAACTTGGTGCTTCAGTCAAAACGTCAAATAGTTCCCCCATCATTTTTTAATTCACTCTTGATTTTGAGGAATTTATATTATTTCCTTTTTATTTTATTTTTTTTTCAATTGCAGTTACATACCATATTATTTTGTATTAGTTTCAGGTGTGCAACACAGTAATTAGACAGTCAGATACTTTACAAAATGGTCCCCTTGGTATTTTACTCACCTACCACCATATATACTTAGTATATTACAGTATTATTGACTATATTCCCTATGCTGTGTTTTACATCCATGGGATTATTTTGTGACTACCAATTTGCACTTCTTAATCCTTTCACCCTTTTCACCCATCCCCGTACTCCCCTTCCCTCTGGCAACCATCAGTCTGTTCTTTGTATCTATGAGCCTGTTTGGAATTTGTATTATTTCTGAATTTTCTCTGTTACACAAAGACAAGTGTAAACAGATTTGCATAAATTTATCCCTCCTCACTTTGAGTTACTTTCATTTAGCAAGTGGAATTTTTGGATCAAACAGTAGGAGCCATTTTATAGCTCTTGCTATTACATAATGAGGCAATACAGAGTGGGGCAAAAGAAGGTTTACAGTTGTGAATATGTGAAACAGTTCATTCTTGTATTATTATTTATTAATTATTGTATTATTTTACATATGAACAATTGTAAACCTATTTTTGCCCAACCCTGTATTAAAGCACAGGTTATGAAACTCTTTTTTTCCTTTTTAAAATATATTTTATTGATTTTTTGCAGAGAGGAAGGGAGAGGGATAGAGAGCCAGAAACAAAGATGAGAGAGAAACATCGATCAGCTGCCTGCTGCACACTCCCAACTGGGGATGTGCCTGCAACCAAGGTACATGCCCTTGACCAGAATCAAACCTGGGACCCTTGAGTCCGCAGGCCTATGCTTTATCCACTGAGCCAAACCGGCCAAGGCATGAAACTCTTAAAGTATTTAAAAGGTTAGTGTGAAGAGGAATTGGATTTGTTCTGTATGGCTCAACAGCCATAAGGCATTGCTGTGGTGATGAGCTGTAAGATTAGGTTCTCTCCAGGGGAATTTTTAATAGAGCTGTCCGAAAATGGCAGAAGGCTACCTCCATAGGCAATAGATTCCCCCTCTCTGGAGGTTTTTAAGCGTAAAGAGAATTTTAAAAGAACTAGTTTATAAAACTTTCCTGATTTGTGATCTGTATATTTTCCTAGTCCCATTCCTTTGCTTTGAAAACAAATTTTGTTAAAAGGACATTTTTGAAGACCGAGCATGTACTGGGTATATCTAGTGGCAGATCGAGCTCTCACTAGCAGGCTCCCAGCGGGCTCCAGGGGCAGGCAATCTGGGAATTAGGACAGCATGAAGTCAATGAAGCCAGCCCCCCAATCTTTCGAGCTGTTAAGCAGGTGGGTAAAAATTTGTTTTCAGTTCTTTGACATCCTTCTCTGGACTCATTGCCCACTTATAGGTCTCTGCCCATATCCCCCCTATTCTTGTTACAAAACTATCATTATGCTCCCAAGTCAAACCTGGTAACTAAGTGATTGATTCTAAGTAATTACTATGTTTTCTTGTTTTTTATTTCTGCCAAAAGATATTTGTACTTCAAATGAGGAGTCTGGGCCCCCCAAAAATCTGTTATTGGTGGAATATAGCATTCCTAATTCCACTAACACAACTTTACCTCCCCTCTATGAACATGTGTGTTTATATACACACACTCCTGCACATACTTAGCCTTATTTATTTTTTAATTCATCACCTGAAGATATGTTTCTATTAATTTTTAGAGAGAATGGAAGGGAGGAAGGAAAGAGGAAGAGGAAGAGGAGGAGGGAAAGAGAGAGACAGAGAGAAAGAGAGAGAGAGAGAGAGAGAGAGAGAGAGAGAGAGAGAGAGAGAGATCCATGTGAGAGAGACACATTGATTGGTTGCTTCCCCAACCAGGCTAGACCGAGCCTGCAACCAAGGTACATGCCCTTGACTGGAATCAAACTCGAGAACCTATGGTCCATGGGCCAACTTTCTACTGACCCAAACCAACTAGGGCACTCAGTCTGATTTTTATTGAAGAAACCAGTTGATTGACATTCTGTTGTTTTATATATACTAGAGGCCTGGTGCATGAAATTCGTGCATGGGATGGGTCCCCTCAGTCCAGCCTGCACAGTCTCCAATCTGGGACCCCTCAGGGGATGTCCAACTGCCGGTTTAGGCCCAATCCTTGCCCTGATCACCCCTAACTGCCTCTGCCTGCTGGCCTGGTCGCCCCATGCAGCCTGCTGTTCAGTCGTTTGGTCATCCCTCACTAACCCCTCCTGTTGGCCTTGTCGCCCCATGCAGCCTGCTGTTCAGTCATCCATTTGGTTGTTTCGGCTGTGATGGCCCCCGGCTTTTTATATATTAGGATATATATATACACACACACATATATATACTCTAGTAAAAGAGTAATATGCAAATTAACTATCACTCTGAGACACCTAAGCCACGCCCACCATCCAAGCCATGCCCCCAGCCAATCAGAGCAGCTGTATGCAAATTAACCCAGCCAAGATGGAGGCCGGCAGCGACGGAGCTAGAGCAAACAGGAGGCTTCCGTTGCAACTGCCTGCCTAGGCCAGCTGGGCCTCTGCTCATGGCAACAATGTTTCAATTATAGAAGCCACAGAGCTGAAGCGAACAGGAGGCTTCATTACCTGCCTAGGCCTCTGCTCAAGGTAACAAAGTTTCAATTATAAAAGATAAATAAACCCCAGAAAACTGATTCCAGCCAGCTTCGATGGGACGTTGGGTCAATGGGAGCTGTGGGCAGCCTGAAAACGCCCCTCAGCCCCTCACCCAGGCTGCCCAGGCACCCCAGTAGGGACCCGAGCCCTGAAAGGGATGTGGGCAGCCTGAAAATGGCCCTCAACCCCTCACCCAGGCTGGCCACACACCCATGGGGTGAGAGTCCCCACTGGGGGGATTGGCCAGCCTGCAAACAGCCATCAGCCTCTTGCCCAGGCTGGCCAGGCACGCCATCAGGTGGATATCCCCCGAGGGGTCCCAGACTGCGAGAGGGCACAGGCCAGGCTGAGGGACCTCCCGAGTGCACAAATTTTTGTGCACCAGGCCCCTGGTATATATATAATCTAATAAAGGAGTAATATGCTAATTGCATCACTCTGCTACATCCTAAGCCACGCCCACTAGCCAATCAGAGTGACTATATGCAATTAACCCAACCAAGATGGCGGCCAGCAGCCACAGAGCTAGAGCAAACAAGAGGCTTCATTGCCCCGGTGATGGAGGAAGCTGCCTGCCTAGGTTGACTGTGGTCTCCACTCAAGGCAACAAAGTTTTAGTTATAGAAGATAAATAAACCCCAGATGCCTGCTTCCAGCCAGCCTTGCTAGGAGCTTGGGTCACTAGGGGTTGTGGTCAGCCTGCAAATAGCCATCAGCTCCTCACCCAGGATGGCCCCACCCTCACAGGGTGAGGGGTCCCTGCTGGGGGACTTGGCCAGACTGCAAACAGCCATCAGCCACTCACCCAAACTGGCCAGGCACCCCAGCAGGACCATCCCCTGACCCGGAAGGGGATGTGGCCAGCTTGAAAATGGCACTTAGCCCCTCACCCAGGTTTGCCAGGAACCCCAGTGGGACCCCTACCCTGATCCAGAACACCCTTCAGGGCAAATCAGCCAGCCCCGACTCATGCACCAGGCTTCTATCCTATATAATAAAAGGGTCATATGCAAATTGACTCTAAGAGCAGAACCACTGGGAATGACTGGTCATATGACACACACTGACCACCAGGCGTCAGTTGTTCAATGCAAGAGCTGCTCCTGGTGGTCAGTGCACTCCCGCAGGGGGAACTCTGCTCAGCCACAAGCCAGGCTGATAGCTGTCAGTACAGTGGTGGTTATGGGAGCCTCTCCTGCCTCCTCAGCAGTGATAAGGATGTCCGACTACAGCTTAGCCTGCTCCCCGCTGGCAAGTGGACATCACACGAGGGCTCCCAGGCTGCCAGAGGGATGTCTGACTGCCAGCTTAAGCCCAATCTCCCAGGGAGCAGGCCTAAGCCAGCAGGTGGACATCCCCTGAGGGGTCCCAGACTGCGAGGGGACACAGACCGGGTTGAGGGACCCCCTGAGTGCACAAATTTTTGTGCACTGGACCTCTAGTGTATGTATGTGTGTGTGTGTGTGTGTGTGTGTATATATATATATATATATATATATATATATATATATATATATATATACATATATATTCAATCCTCATTCAAGGATATTTTTCTATTGATATTTAGAGAGAGTGTGGAAGAAAGAGGGTAAGATAGAGAGAAACATTAATGTGAGAGAAACACATTGATTGGTTGCCTCCCATATGCCCCACCCCCCTACCTGGGCCTGGGCCAGTGAGGAGCCTGCAACCCAGGCATGTGCTCTTGACCAGAATCAAACCCCAGGCCAATGCTCTATCCACCGAGCCAAACTGGTTAGTGCTAGTTTTTATATATTTTTAAAACTACCTTGGTGAAATCTAGTCTCAAACTCCAAGTTTAGCCAGGGAAGAAAAGCCCCTATTTAGGATAGAGATTCAATCATAGTCTCTGAAATTTACTTTTTCTTGGAGTATATTTTGCTGAATTCCTCTGCCACCACCACACAGGCCTCAGGGAAACTTTATGAGTTTCTCCAGAATGCAGTGGGAGGCCCTCTTCAAGTCGGCAAGGGGATCCACCTAAGGCAGCACGGTGCAGAAGCAGAGGGCGCCGAGGAGACACAGCTCTGGGTTTAATTCTGGTGCTGCCACTGGCAGCTGTATGCCTTGATCTGGGCTATTGCATCATCAGTAGTCACCCTTCCTCCTAAAAGCTCAATAAAAGCAGTGAACATGGGAATGCCAGGAAATGCAGTCACCATTAGATGAAAACAACACAGAAAATGGACTGGTTTTGCTATGTCAGTGTGAGTTTTTAATATATTCCTTTTGTGCCCAGAAGAGAATATTCAGAGGGCCACTTTAGCTTTGTAAAATTTATGTTTCCTGCATTAAAGATGCAAATCAGAAACCAAGTTCTTCCTTAAGCCTTTATATTTAACTTACAAACAGATTTAAAATATAATTTATAAATTTAACTTATTCCATGCCCTTCTAAAGTTATTTGGTCATCTGAGCTAACCAACATGACATTTTTGAATACCTAAAAAACTCTTGGAAATCTAGCAATCCTATATAATAAAGAGGTAATATGCAAATTGACCGTCACAAGATGGTGGTGCCCACATTGGGGGCGGGGCCGGGTGCTCCGTGTGCTTGCCATCAGCGTTCCCTTAGCTCTGCCGGGGGCCTCAG
This sequence comes from Murina feae, assembly GCA_004026665.1. Lineage (NCBI taxonomy): Eukaryota > Metazoa > Chordata > Mammalia > Chiroptera > Vespertilionidae > Murina > Murina feae. The sequence goes on along the minus strand of PVJC01015566.1, from coordinate 26,231 downwards.
GTCCTCCTGCATCCCCTACTGACAGGCTCAGTGAAGCCTCAGATGGCAGCTGCCCAGTCTCCCAGGGCTGGCCTGAGACTCAGGTAACCAGGGCCAACTGAGGCTTGTGCTGCTGGCAATGGCAGCAGCAGGTGTTATGGAGGCATTGCCTTCCCCTGTTCGCCAGGTCACCTCCCACCTCTGAGGGCTCTGGACTGCGATAGGAGGCAGGCCAGGCTGAGGGGCCCCCCCTTCAGTACATGAATTTTCATGCACTGTGCCTCTAGTTTATAAACATGGTTCAATTCTTAGGTTTTCTCAAATGTTCCAAAACTGCTTTTAAAGGAAAGTTCTATTTCAAGTCATGTCTACACCAAATACAGATTTTAAATTAGAATTACAAGGCCAATTTGTTACTGTAACAGACTGAATTCTCTTAAACACTGCAAATACCTAAAATACCACATATGCAAATTCCTTAATGCAAACATAATGATGCTATGTGTTTGATTTTCTTAAATATTCTATCCTGAGTTAAAATGTCCTGGATATTAAAAACAAACTTACCCACTAGGAAATATGTCATCCTAAATGGCTGGGGAGCCCCTTCTCAAGTGACTTTTTGGAAATAGGTCTTCAGTGGCCCTGAGAGCATAACCAGCAGAGATTTGTCCCAAGGCTTTTGGGAAGCTCTTCTCAAGCCCCCAAGTGCCCCACTGAGCCCTGTTTTATGGATGCGGTGTCATTACTCTCTGAGTGGGCCAAAGCCCCTAGATTCAAGTTACACTCCATCTCATTCTTCAACCTACACACGGAAGTCAGAAACTCTTATCTACGTTGCTACACCACTTGTTTGGATATAATGAATCTATTTAAGGATTCATTCTATTCTGAATTCTTTCCACACTCTTCCCAGCTTCTGGGGTCACAACTCCTACAGATGATTGAATTTCTCCTGGTGTTGACTAACTCTGGTCACAGACTGAATGTTACACCAGAGACATGTAACAGGATGAATGAAACTCTTTGGAAGGTGGGAGGAAAATGTTATGGAATTCCTTTGATACATTATACTCTTCTGATATTTGATATGTTTCAAATGTATTATTTCTACCTGCCTCTTCAACTAGACAGTGAAATACTTTCTTAATTTATTTTAAGAAATATTTTTATTGACTTTTAGAGAGAGAGGGGAAGGAGAGAGAGAAACTGATGTGAGAGCAGAGCATTGATTAGCTGCCCCCTGCACGCCCCCTGCCAGGAATGGACTCCTCAACCCAGGCATGTGCTCTGACTGGGAATCGAGCATACAACCTCTTGGTGCACAGAATGACACTCAATCAATTTAGTCACACTGGCCAGGGTGTGTGTGTGTGTGTGTGTGTGTGTGTGTGTGTGTGTGAATCCTTGATTGCTACAACTTAGGAGTGTTTTTTTTCCCTGGCTCCAAATCACAGCCTCCTCAAAAGCCATAACCTGTATCGGGCACAGGATAGCACCCCAGTGATCTGTGGAAAAAAGAAAACCTAAGAAGTTCTGTGCTCTCTTAAGGCAGTACATGGGATTGTTGGGGAATTACGGGAGAAACAAATAAACAAAAACGAATGAGCTGACAGCCCTGGCTGGTGTGGGTTAGTTGACACAGGTGTCTCTCAGATGAGGACCTTGGATGATTGGCTCTAATGTTTCCACCAGCCAAGACTGAGAGACTGCGGGAGCCAGTTTGGAAGCCAGGCAGAGCTGAGGTCAGCTCTGAGTGTGTTTCTTAAGATGCCTGCAGGACATGGAGGAGGCTAGTGACAGTCAATAGCTGGAGATATGTGCCTGGAACTGGAGAGACTGGGGCTGGAGATATGCTTTGGGGGCAGGTAAGTGGCAGTTGAAGCCATGGAAGTGTACCAAGCCGCTCAGAGAGGGCAGTTTGAGCTAAGAATAGGACCTAAGAATAGGACCCTTAGAAACACTATCATTTAAGGTGCAGACAGAGGAAGTGGCGCCTGCCCACGACAGCAGAGTGAAGCCAGAGGGGTAGAAGAATGTTGTTTTTCTCTCACTTCCAGTCTATCTTCCTTGGTCAGAAGCACAGGGGTGGGTAAGATAGTGATACTGGTGGTATGGTGAGGCCTGGATGCCGTGGGAGCTATATTTGGGGTGGATAGTGTGGGTGTGGTAGTAGGGAACTCTCTCTGCCTTAGATCTCTTTTTTCTAGAAAGCAGGGAAGAGGGTTGGGAGTCAGAATTTTTGGATTCTGTGCTTTCTCAGCCACATCACATTTCACCAATCATCCTTTCCTTATTCTGAGCCCTAGTTTGTGTCAGAAAACCTTTTTAAATATGGGAAAGGAGTATGTGGAGGAGGCAGAGTTGGTAGAGGGAAGGAGAGGAGCTGCCTTACTATGTGCACACGTGTTTATGTATTGTGCACACACATGCACATGTGTGAATGTGTGTTTATGTATGCATATATGTGTATGTCTTATGTTGGTGTCTATGTGTGTATATATGTGTATGTTTTTCTCTGTATGACTATCTATTAAGATATGTATAGAAATTGAGAGAAAGCAGTGAGAAACTTCTGTGCCAAGTTGATAGAGTGATTTTATGTTAATTGAGTTTAGATTCAATTAACTATAAAATTTGGCCTTGGGTTTTCCATGTTCTATTTCATGTTATTGTATTTTACAAAATTATTGATCTGAGGCAGATTGCAAATAAAACTGCTCCTTCACCCGGATGGCGTAGCTCAGTGGTTGAACCTTGACCTATGAACCAGGAGGTTGCCGTTCGATTCCAGTCAGGGCACATGCCTGGGTTGCGGGCTCAATACCCAGTGTGGGGTGTGCAGGAGGCAGCTGATCAATGATTCTCTCTCATCATTGATATTTCTATCTCTCCCTCTCCATCCTCTCTGAAATCAACAAAGAAAGAAACAAACAAACAAAAACACCAAAAAAACAAACAAACTGCTCCTTTACCACAGATAGTTAGGGAAGCACTAGTTGGGACCAGAACAAGATTTTTGGAAGGTCCAGATTCTGAAATTCCTAAGGGAGAGAAATTCAGTGGAGAAGTCTAAGGATCCTGCTCAGCATCATATCAGAGAAGCAGGGGTCAGGCCTCAGATCTGGTTGACACCCAGGGCTCAGCCTGCTCTTCCTCTCCTTCCTCCCCTTCGTGTGAGATGGAATCACCAGGCTGTCCTCAAGGGGGTGATTGCCAGAGTCCAGGCTGCTCCTCCAAGCCCACGCTGCTCAGGGTACAGCCCTCCTCCAGTCAGCCAGGCAAGTAAAACTGATGTCTCACAGAGATAAGAAGGGATTTCCAAACCTCCAAACTTTGCCCTGGACAGTAACACATCCTCAGTCAGTCTTCTTTTTTTTAAAAAAAATATATTTTATTGATTTTTTACAGAGAGGAAGAGAGAGGGATAGAGAGTTAGAAACATCAATCAGCTGCCTCCTGTACACCCCCTACTGGGGATGTGCCCGCAACCAAGGTACATGCCCTTGACTGGAATCGAACCCAGGACCCTTGAGTCCACTGAGCCAAACCAGTCAGGGCAGGAAGGTCAGTCTTTTAATGAAGGAACGCAGGGAACCCAGTGCAGGTTCTCCTGCCTTCCTCCTTACATAGTCTCTCCTGCCTGGAGTCCCTCTGAACTGTGACCACAACCCTTCTAGGTTTGCATATGTAATTATATATTTTTATAAGTTACAAATATTTAAAGACAAGCTCCAAAATTCTATATGGCATAGCCCCCACAAAACCCAGACCGCCCTGCTCACTGAGATCCTTGGGGCTTAAAGGACCTCATGGTAACACACTCTCAGAAAGCAATGGAAGCAGCAGTGAAGGGCTAAAGAGAATCGCCTCTCTACTCTCATTTCAGGCACCCATAACCGCCCCCCCTCTGGAATTAAGAGTATGTACAGTTGGGAGTGTGGGAGAAAAGTGGTATTTGCAATGAGGCTGAGGATTAGTAAAGAACTTGAAGGAAGGAAATGCAGCAGCAGCGCCAGGGGTCTGTAGAGTGTGGGGTGAAGGAAACACCTGGCTTTAGACAGCATTGCCCAGGGCACAGGAACCAGCAGGGGCATCAGGCCGTCCTTCTGTTGTGGAGGGTCACGGGCCACGATGAAGAATACATCCAGTTGCTTGTCTTTGTACCTGCGATCTTGGCACCTCTCCTAGGGGAGCTCACACGTGGTCAGGGACATGGGCTTCTGGCTCTAGTGGCAGCTTTCTTGGCCGATCTTGCAGGCTATGGTGGGGGTGTGGCAGGTGGCCACACTGGAGAAGGCTTCGTGCAGGAAGGTATGGAGGCCTCTGCAGTGATTTGAGGGCTTGTTGATGTTGTCTGTCGTCCTTTTGCATCCCTGGAGGCTGGACTTCACATTCTGAGTTTCAAACCACTGAGCTGAAACTATGCTTGGACGTGGTGCTGACCTGGGCCACCCACAGCCCCAGCAGCAGGAGCAGCAGCAGAGGGCAAATCCCACTTTGGCTGGAGCCATCTCTCCTACAGGGGACAATGGCATGGAGGAAGGGGTGGGTGGGTGAGTAGGTACCACTGGGGGTATGTTGCTAGCCCTTCTAAGAATTTCATACCCTCAGTCAGTCATTGCAGCCTGGAATATTGAATTCACCATTGGCATTTTATTGTGCCTTTTTATGCTTCCAATAAATCCTACATTGTTTATCCCTCAAAAGAATTTATGAGGTGAGTATGATTACTTTTTAAAAAATATATGTGAAAACTGAGACTCAGAAAAGTTAAGGAACCTGTCCATCATTACACTGCTAGTGTGTCAAATATAGGCTTTTAATCAACGCCTCTTGGCTTCCAAACCCCCTATTCTTTCCATACTCCCATGTTTCTTGTTGGAAAGTCTGAGAAGTCAGGCCACAAAAGGAAACAAATTTTAGGAGAAAAATAGACCACGGTTCCATACCTCATTCTCCTGGTCTAGCTCAGGCGTTCCTGAAAGAAGCAATATTAAGGTTGTGGAGTCAGGTTAATTCCTGTCTGTTCTGTGGCCCAGTTTCTCGCTGAAGCTGGATAAACAGTCACTCCCAGTAAGGGAGCCAGCAAAGCAGGATAGTGAGTTGGGTTCTTTCCATGGCTGACGTTTCACCCTGATGGAGAAAGTCTTGGAATGAGAGAGGGTCATCAGATCATCTCAATCAACTATCTCACCAATGAAGGAGCTGGAGGTCCTGAAAGATGAAGTGCCCTTCCCAGCACTACCAAACAAGAGGCAGAGCCGGGGCCAGGAGCTTCCTGATTTTCAACCCATCCTTTTGGTTTAGTGCCAGACTGAAAGGGAAGGAGAAAGTTTTTCTATGGAAGTAGAGCATAGTGAGTGTGTCTCTGTTTGTGGTTTAAGTGGCGCATGAACATTGCCTTCAATAATTCTCTTCTAGTCCTTCTGATAATGTTTAACAGAAAGTCTCCTATGAGAGCAAGAAGTTAAATTCTTTGTTTCTCCTCCCATTTCCAATAGAGACAACAGAACTCAGATTCAGTTTTCAACTGAAAACAATTCGGAATGGAAGTTTTAAACATTGGATGACATTATATTTATTTTTAAGTGATACTCATATTCTTTGAAATATGGTGTTAACCAGTTTCATTTTCAAAGTATTATTTGAACTAAATGAGTGCATATTAAGTACATTATATTTATATACTACTGGCAATAAGTGGGGTTTGCAACAGTTGTCAAGGGAGGAAGCAAATGACTTAAATTGGGTAACTTGCTCTGGCTTCAGGTCCATGTCGACATATTAGACCCATCCCAGCATCTCTACTTCTGTGATTTGTGTGGCTTCACTGCCTTTGAGATAAAATGCTCCTCAAAGTGGCAAAAGACACGTAGGCTTCTAGAATCTGCGTTGCCAATGGAAACTCCTGAAAGGTGTGTCTCTCTGCCTCCAAGGTGGATATCCCTTCATGCACCCTTCCACAAAGTTAACAAAACATTGATTCTTGAACCCAGGAGAACATTGTCCAGCAAGCAGTTGACATGGGTCCCAGGGAGCAAATATACATATGTTTATTTATCCAGGAAGTCACTTCTCTTTTGTAGACCCTCAGCTGAGCCTCTCCCATTGAGATGGAAGGACTACCATGTGATTATTCATTAACAGTTCCAGATCCAAGCTTTGGAGTGAGAGGGTGGGGATGGCAGCAGGAACCAAGGCTGGCAGAAACATTTCATGCTGACCACAGATTTTGCAAGCTCTGAATCCAATTAAGTTGCAAAAGTGCTTTCCCTCAAGAAGGTGCTGACCCTGCAGCTGGCCAGCCTCACTCAAGGAGGCTGGGGAAGGGGTTCCTATGGTTGTGTATTTGATCCTACTCATTTATCACAAATCCTCCCAATTACCAGGGTCTCAGAGCTATTTTATGCGTGAAGCACTACAAGCTCACTGCCTAGAGTCTGGGAAGTTTTCAAGGGTCTATAATATTTGAGACAGGGAAAAAAAAATCTTGGCTTCAATACTGGAAAAGGCAACTAAAAAAAATCAAATCTTATATAATAAGAGCCTAATATGCAAATTGTCCCCTCGGGCAGTCATTCAACTAGAAGTTGGACCACTCCCTATGAGGTGTATTGACCACTAGGGGGTGACAGGGAACATGGTGGGCATTGGCAACAGTCTGTGACCTCTTACCTGCGACCTGGAGGCAGGGGTGACTGAAAAGGAGGCTCAGTAAGAATGTGGGGGTCCACTGAGGTCGCTCTCACTCCCCTGGGAAGCTCCCATGCTCAGGTGCTAGGTGCCCACAAGGGGCCTGTCCCACACCCACGTGGCCTTTTCTGGGTGAGCTGGGTGAGCTGGGCCGCAGCTGTGGGATCTGTGGGTTTGCACAGGAACTGGTCTGTGAGGCTGGCCAGGAGAGAGCGAGCTGCCCACCTGGCTTCCATACAGCGCTACTGGGTGGCCCAGAGGCCTAAGCTGCACCCCAGCCCACGGCATCTGGCCACGCTCACCGCATCACCTCGTGGGGACTGAGGCGCTGTGACTCAGGCAGAGGGAGGCGTGCGTGGGCCCAGGGGCCCAGGTGCTGCCCAAGGCCCAGAGGTTAGCTGGGACCTGCCCTTCCACATGAGATGCTCACACTTCAATCGCTGGCCAGACCTAGGGTCCACACCCGTGCACAATTTCGTGCACCAAGCCTCTAGTTTAACATATTTACCTACCAACTACCACAGTAATAGAAAGTAGATTTACTTTTTTATTTATTTTTGTGGACTGCTGCACAAATTTGCTTGCCATCCTTGCACAGGGGCAATTAGATCTCTGTGTCATTCTAATTTTAGTACAAGTGTCACCGAAGTGAGTGCGATTTTATGTATTTTGGAATTTGGCACACATAAGTTTATTACTTTGGAATTTTAGGTTAGATTTCTCTTATTTTACAGGAATTCTCAAGTACCATGATTGCAGAAGGAACAGTGCCCATCATAAACTGTAGTCAAATCATTTCAGAAGGAAGACTTACTACAATAATTTCAAGTACATTTCTATGTGAATGATACTAAGTGAGAAATACATATTTTATATATTTAATGTGGTGTGATGAAATGTTAAAGTGCCTAGTGTGTTACGGTGGTATTAAACATGACCCTCGTCATAATATATGTCACATTAAGGTCAGGTTGGCACTGTAATGAGTTAAATTGAGTTGAATGTCAGTAGAAAAATTTTCAAAGCTGTTCCCAGCCATGCCTCAGTCAGAGTTCTTTGTAATCTGACAAGGAACCAAAGATATGAACAAAGATGGGTAACTAGACATAACATTAAGTTTACATCAGTGTGTCAAGACCCTGAATAGACCTTGTAATTGTAACCAATAATGTTTTGGATATTTGTGGTTTGTGGTTTTTGTGAATAAGTTTGCTTAGCACTAAGGCCGTGGCTGCTGCAAGCTTCCTGCTTGTGGCAGACAGCTGGCCAGTTAACTCAATAAATCTTCGCTTGCTGCTTAAGACCTAATTGGAGTCGGTGGTCTTACTCTTGCGAATGATGCTCCACAACAGCACAGGGCTCTACAACAGCAGCAGAAGGGAAGGAATAGTACTAATCACCTTTTATAAACATACTAGAGGCCCAGTGCATGAAATGCATGCACTCAGGGAGATCCCTCAACCTGGTGTGGGCCCTCTTGCAGTCTGGGAGCCCTCAGGGGATGTCCCATGGGGAGAGGTCCTAAGCCATCAGTAGGACATCCTTAGTGCTGCCACGGAGGTGGGAGAGGCTCCTGCCACTGCCACTGTACTTGCCAGTCATGAGCCTGGCTTCTGGCTGAGTGGTGCTCCCCTTATGGGAGCACACTGACCACCAGGGGGCAGTTCCTGCATTGAGCATCTGCTCCCTGGTAGTCAGTATACATCATAGCGACTGGACCACCAGTCATTCCATCATTCAGTCTATTTGCATATTAGCTTTTTATTATATAGGATAATATGTGCTTGGTACAGTGCTAGTCAATAGCAGTCATTAAAATAGTGTTTATTGTATACCTGGGGAATTGTGCTTTATATATAATTTTATATACAAAACAATATTATGTGTTCCGTGTTATTATCCCTATTTTATAGGAAAGGAATTTTTTAAAAATAGATTTTATTGATTTTTTTTTACAGAGAGGAAGAGAGAGATATAGAGAGTTAGAAACATCGATGAGAGAGAAACATCGATGAGAGAGAAACATCGATCAGCTGCCTCTTGCACACCCCCACATCCCCCGGGGATATGTCCGCAACCAAGGTACATGCCCCTGACTGGAATCCAACCTGTAACCCTCCATTTCGCAGGCTGACGCTCTATCCACTGAGCCAAACCAGTCAGGGCTAGGACAGGAATTTGAGGCTTAGAGAGGTTAAGGTCACAGATTTAGTAAGCGGCAGGGCCAGGATTGAAAATGAGATAGGTTTGGCTCCCAAGTTTTGTTGTCCCTCTCTGCCACACTGCTTTTCTGTTTATTAATAGCTGCCTTATGGGCTAGGAGTCACCTTGTGATCAAATTCTATTCTAATACACTGGTCTTCCTATTGTCTCCTGGACATGTGTTGTGCCCGTCAACTTTACTTCTGTGGGTGTTTTTTGCCTTGTCTCTTTCCTGAGAGCCCTCCCTCAAATGTTATCTGTCCGTCAGAGCTCAGCTGTATCATATAATCTTGATCATATGTATGAACCTTTTTGTACAACTTGACCTCAGGCTAATCCCTCCGGATCATAACCTCCTTTGGCATTAACTCCTGGTGCCATTCATGTGGGTACCTTGTTTTGCTGTTTAACTCTTACATGAGTTATGGTAAACTTGTAGTTCAGGAGTCTGGCCCTTTTGCATTTCTCTAGCTGCTCAGTGCCAGCACTGAGAACTCACAGGGACGCCCATTGACCGGGGACCATGTGCTGAACTGAGTCACTGCTCTGGTCCTCTCAGGCTCTGCATCACTAACACAAACAGTTTCAGTGTAATGATTTCTAAAATTCCTCCTGGCTCTATCTCTCTCTGAAACAAGAAGAAACATCAAAGTGCTAGTAGCAAGATTAGAATGTAAGGAGAGACCCTATAGCAAGACTCTGAAGGGAGCTGAAAAGAGGGGCAGTAGACAATAATCAATGATTTCCAAAGACCAGTATTTTTGTGTGAGGGCGCCACAAAAGTCTGTCTGGGTTGCTGGCCTGAAGGACAGAAGTACCATAAGGTAGTCTTTGAGCTGCAAGTGCCACCCCCCCTCCCCCACTCCACAACCCCGTGTGGTTGTCAGGCTTCATCCTGCATACAGCCTCCTGGTGGTGAGAGGCAGACTGCTCAGGAAGAGGGAGGGGTTCTGGAGGAGCAGGGCTGGTGCGAGAGGGGCCAGGGCGCTGCAAATGGCAGGAGATGCTGGGGGAAATCAGGTGTGCTTCTTCTAAACCTCAGCGTGGATCCTGTATGAGATTGTCCAGCACAAGCTCCTGGTCCCTCAGGAGAGGGCAGAGGCTGTGTAGGAGGACAGGTCCAGCTGTGACTGATGTGCTGAAAGCTACGCTGCTCTGATAAGGCGCCATGAAGGGGTCTGAGAAGAACTGCTTCTGGTGCTGTTTTCCGTAGGTACCAAGGCTGAGCCAAGCTGGGATGTGGAAGCCTTGAAGTAAAATTCACCCAGAGAAAAACTGGATGAAGGGGTAACATTGGCTTTAGGAGGCAGGTGGCTGGTGATGGTATTCTGTTTCCCTGGGCACAGCATGGAAGATTTTTAGCTAACTTTCTGCCAAGCAGCTCCTATCTCCATGATGGACACATGGGGCTAGGACAGATGACTTACTCCTAATGTAGCTTACCTGTTATATCTGCATTTGACTAGCTCTGGCTGAGAGACATTCTTGCAATACTAATTCAAAAAAAAAGAGACTAAGCTTGTGAGTATATAGAACAATATCCCTGGGGGAGAGAGAAGAGGGGAAAGAAGAGAATAGTACGAACAGCATGAGCGTCTAGGAAGCTGGGTAAAGGTGAGCTCAGGTCGGCAAAGCCCAGAGGATAAAAAGGGTGAGAGGACTGCAGGGCGGCATCCTGAGTAGCTCTGACAACAACAGGGTTACCTTGCCCTGGCTTCTCTGAATGTCCCCCTTGGTCTTTTTGTTGGGATCTGGGGTCTTGGCAATGAGTCAACAACCAGGGCAGGGGAGCTGGGTTGGTCTAAGATTGAGGTAGCAGCCTTGTTAGAAGCTTCCACAGGGAATCTCTCTGGGAGCGATTCTCCTCCAAGTGGTGTCCCTGCTCTGGAGGCCGATGGCTGAGATACCCTGGAGTCTGGTTTTTGAACCCTGAGCCTCAGAATTCGATCCCATGAAGTTCAGTGGCCACATGCCTTCTGGGAAGCCTCATCTGTTCTCAGGTCCGTTTTTCTTTTCTGTGTAAAGGTTCTTTGGGGCCTTTTCAGGGAGCCCAATTCTTTTAAAAATTTTTAAAATATTTTTATTGATTTCAGAGAGGAAGGGAGAGGGTGAGAGACATAGAAACATCAGGGATGAGAAAGAATCATCGTTGGCTGCCTCCTGCATGCCCCCTACTGAGAATTGAGCCCATACCCCCAGGCATGTGCCCCAACTGGGAATCAAACCATGACCTCCTGGTTCATAGGTTGATGTCCAACTACTGTGCTATGTTGGCTGGGCTCAGGGAGCCCAATCCACTGTGGTCTTGCCTCAGTGAGTGGCCTATCTGCCCTTATTCCTGACTTGTAGGATCTGTCCTCAAGGGAGGTCTTCACTCCAACCAGAGGGAGGCATATGGCTCTGAGGCACATGGGTTTTGTGGCCTTTACTCACTACAAGCCTGTGTGCAGCATTTGGACCTCTCAGAGATGACAAAGACAACCATGATAAAAATAACCATGGCTAACTGATACTAGGGCTCCATGTTTCTGTCACTGTGCCAAGTGCTCTATGTCTATTTTCTCTCTCTCTTTCTTTTAGCATCTGAAGGACCTTCCTACTGCCTTGGCCCCATGATTATCTTATTCTCTTTCCCTAATTCTTGAAGAGAAATACTGGTCAGAGACACACCCACAGAGACAAAGTGAAGACAAACTCATCAAGGCCTATGTACTCCTGCCCTAGGCTGAATGTGACCAGAGTACCACAAGATAAATCTCTCTTGATTTTACTAAAACTATTTTTGGGGAAGAGAAAGAAAAGCATTAATTTTACATAAAATAAGACTATATGATGGAATCTTCTGAAAAATTCTTTTTTTTTACAATTTGAAATGTTTTTGTCTGACCTTGAGCCTTACTTTATTCTTGGCTAGGAAATTTTTTTGGCAAGGGGAATGAGGAAGAGTTTGATCTTTTTTGTTTACATTTTTTGTTCTGTCATGGAAGTCAGGCCTGCTTCCTCCATAATCGGTTCTGCCAGTCGACATTTGACACTACAGTAATAAATATAAATGATAACAACTCTCAAACTTTCCCTACATGCCAGCCACTGCTGTACTAAGTGCTTTATGAAGTAAGCTGCCTTGATATAGATGAGGAAATTCCATCATAGTGTGTATTTCCATTATGGGTGGAAATTTTATGGAGCTTCATTAGCAATATTTTCTCATACCCCTGTGGCTTCATGGATTCTCCAAAGATTACTGACTTTGAAGTCCTGCACAGGTAAACATCCTGGTAAGAGCTGCAACTGCTCTTTTGACCTCTCCATGATGGAATGTGGGTAGGAGAAGGACCTTGAAAGAGTGAGGATCTGAAGTCGTTGAAGCCATTTTGGAGGCCTGGTGTGTGGGAGCATAAGAGATATGTGAAGAAATGGGCAAAGGCTCTCTCAAAGAGAAGGCTTCCTGGATGTTGCTGCTGCTGGTGTTTTCTGCTGCTGTAGGTCTAGGGTTATCCTCTAGAGCCATAGACACCATGAAGAGGGCAAATGGAATCAATGTGAAGAGAAAGGTCCTGATCTCAAGGGCATTTCCTTTTCCTACATTCTGCCTTTGAGATCAGGATCGTTCTTTTTTAAATTTTATTAAAAAATTTATTTTAGTGAGAGAGAGAAAGAGAGAGAGAGCAGAGGTGGGGTGAGAGAGAAACATTAGTTGCCTCCCATACACAACCTGGGTATGTGCCCTTACTGGGAATAAACCCTTTGCCCTTCGGTGCATGGGACGATGCTTCAACCGAACTACACCATTGACTCAGTTGGCCCTCTTCATAGTGAGTATGGTTCATTTACTTCAGAGTGTGGAGAATTTGGGGGAACCAGTGTCAAGTAGAAAAGTCTCCTGCCTGATCTGCTTCAGTCTCACACCTAGGAAAACTATCTCATTATAGCTCCAGTTCTTAGGTTAATTTCTTTACTGGATTTTATTTCTGCTCCTTAGGGCCAGGTAGAAAGAATTCTTTACAGATGAGAAACCAAGGTGGCAGCATAGGGAAACACCAGGAATTGCTGCCTCGCACAACCATTTCAAAACCACAATGAAAAGAAAAAATGGACACCACCCAGACCCACAGGAAGGCTGGCTGAGTGGAAATTCTACAACTAGAAAGAGACTGAGACTCAGAGGAGGTGCAGAAGTAAAGTGCAGAGGTACGGAGGCACGCGCAAAGGGGGTTTGTGGAAAAGGCTGGCAGCTGAGGTTTAATACCAGAGGGAGACACAAGCTCCTGACGGCTCTGAACTCCAGTTCCGGGCGAGTTTCTGGGGACCCAGACTTATACAGGAAGAAGCTGGACTGTCTGGCACCGTCTGGCACCAGGAAGATCTTCAGAGTGGCTCTCTCTCGGAGGTGCTGAGGGTCACTGAGACCCGGTGCCTCTTAGGGCAGGGCTGAGAATCAGCCATAGCTGTTTGCTCTGCCCTGTAGATTCCCCGAGATGCCGCCCCACCCAAGCTGCACGCAGAGGCTTTTGCATATAAAAGGCTGGGAAGCTTCAGGCAGAAGCTAAAATAGCACCTCCTTAGAGTTCCAAGAGCCAGTGTACCCAGTGGTCAGAGCGGGACCACCCAGACTACAACTCCTCAGATCCATAAGTGACATAATCAGGGGGCAAACTCAGTGGGCACCAAAACCCCAATGAAACAAGTCTTGCCCCATTAGGGCGTCTCCAGAATAGAAGTTCCCCCACCATAGACACAGCTGATTCTCACAGCCAAGTGGCCTGAAGGCCAATTCCTCTCAGTGACACCAACAACAATCAAGGCTTAGCTACAAGACTGTGCACAAAGCCAAAAAGTGTGCAATAAGAGTGTCCACCTCAGGTAACTGGGGAGGCTGAGCCACTGGGCCCTATAGGACACCTAGCACAGAAAGCCACTCTATCAACCCAGGGAAGCAGCCAAAATGTGGAGACAAAGAAACAGATCACAAATGACAGAAATGGAGGAAAGCAAATGATTGGATATAGAGTTCAAAACCATGGTTATAAGGTTTTTCAAGAAATTTCTAGAAACTGCTGATAAATTTAAAAAGGACAAGCTAGAAATTAAGCATACACTGACTGAAATAAAGAATAATATTCAGAGATCCAGCAGCAGACTAGAGGATCGCAAGAATCAAGTCAAAGATATGAAATATGAAGAATCAAAAAACACCCAGATGGAAAAACAAAAAGAAAAAAGAATCCAAAAATATGAAGACAGTGTAAGGAGTTTCTGGGACGTCAAGTGTACCAACATCAGAATTATAGGGGTGCCAGAAGAAGAGAGGGAGCAAGATATTGAAAACCTATTTGAAGAAATAATGACAGAAAACTTCCCCTACCTGGTGAAAGAAATGGACTTACAAATCCAAGAAGTGCAGAGAATCCCAAACCAAAGGAATCCAAGCAGGACCACCCTAAGACACATCATAATTAAAATGCCAAGAACAAAAAAGCAGCAAGAGAAAAGCAGTCAGTTACTTACAAGGGGGCACCCATGCAACTGTCAGCTGATTTCTCAACAGGAACTTTGCAGGCCAGAAGGGAGTGGCAAGAAATATTCAAAGTGATGAATAGCAAGAACCTACAACCAAGATTACTTTACCCAGCAAAGCTATCATTCAGAATTGAAGGTTGGATAAAGAGCTTCACAGACAAGAAAATGCTAAAAGAGTTCATCATCATCCAACCAGTATTATATGAAATGCTGAAAGGTATCCTTTGAGAAGAGGAAGAAGAAGTAAAGATAAAAATTATGAACAACAAATACATATCTATCAACAAGTGAACCTAAAAATCAAGTGAATAAAAAAAAATGTGATGAACAGAATAAACTGGTGAATAGAATAGAATCAGGGGCATAGAAAGGGAGTGGACTGACAATTCTCAGGGGGAAAGGAGTGTTGGGGATGCGGGAAGAGACTGGACAGAAATCGTACACCTATGGAGGAGGACAGTGGGGAGGGGAGTAAAGGCAGAGCGTGGGGTGGGAACAGGGAAGAGGGGAGCTATGGGGGGAAAAAGAGGAACAACTGTAATAATATGAACAATAAAGATAAAAAAAAAAAAGAATTCTTTACAGCTTTCTATACAAGGTTGGTCAATACTTCCCTAGATACTCTCTTTCCCTTTCCAAACTCCTACCTCCAGCAACAAAAATGTCTCATAACTGCCCAACTAGAGGCCCAGTGCACATTTGTGCACTCGGGGGGTCCTTCAGCTTGGCCTGTGCCCTCTAGCAATCTGGGAACCCTCGGGAGATGTCCACCTACTGGCTTAGGCCCGCTTCCCAGGGGATCGGGCCTAAGTTGGCAGCCAGACATCCCTCTGGCAGCCTGGGGGCCCTCAGGAGATGTCCACTTGCCAGCGGGGAGCAGGCCTAATCTGCAGTTGGATATCCTTAGCTCTGCTGAGGAGGCAGGAGAGGCTCCCGCCACCACTGCTGTGCTGGCAGCTGGCAGCCTGGCTTGTGGCTGAGCAGAGCTCCTGCTGTGGGAGTACAATGACCACCAGGGGCAGCTCCTGCATTGAGTGTCTGCCCCCTGGTGGTCAGTGTGTGTCATAGTGACCAGTCATTCCCAGTGGTTCTGCTGTTAGGGTCAATTTGCATATTATCCCTTTACTATACAGGATAGAGGCCTGGTGCATAGGTGGAGGCCAGCTGGTTTGGCCTGAAGGGTGTCCCGGATCAGGGTGGCGGTCCTTCTGGGGTGCCTGGCCAGCCTGGGTGAGTGGCTGATGGCTGTTTGCAGTGAGGCTGGCTGGAAGCTGGTATCTGGGATTTATTTAACTTCTAAACTTGAAACTTTGTTGCTTTAACCAGAGTCCAGGTTGAGTTGCCCCTGACAACCCAGGCTCCCAGCACTTCCTTGAGTCCAATCTGGCTGGAAGCAGGTCTCTGGGGTTTATAATTGAAACTTTGTTGCCTTGAGTGGAGGCCACAGTCAGCCTAGGCAGACAGGAACCTTAAGTTCCTCCATCGCCAGGGCAAGTCTCCTGCTTATTCCAGCTCTGTGGCTGCCAGCTGCCATCTTGGTTGGGTTAATTTGCATACAGTCACTCTGATTGGCTGGTGGGCGTGGCTTAGGTGTCCATAAACGCAAATTTGTATATTACTCTTTTATTAGATTAGATTAGATATCTGAACAGTCACTTTTGAATAATGGTGAGCATTCTAGATGAAAGTTGGTGTGAAATTTTCCTTACAAACTTTTAAAAATGTTGAAATTCTATCACTCAGTGGAAGCATAAATATATATTATTTTAAGAAAAATGCTGTAATAAATTAATAGTGATGAAGGCTTATACACAAAATAATTATGAAATTCACATAGTTAAAAAATTAGAAAAATTAGTCGACAATATAAATAACAGGAGAGATTGTGTAAGGCTCTTTAGGAAGAACCTTATGTGCTTTGTGAGCCAAAAGTATTTACAACAGCTTAATATATAGTACAAGTAATATTTCATTTAACAAATAATATAAGGTAGAACAATAAAAATAGATATAGTTCTATCTATAATTTCATTATATAACCTTTGTAGACTTAATTGCTATGTTAGCATTTATCATGTTAAATAAAACAATCCATAATAACTATAATTTTTTGGAGGATTTTTTTTATTGAGGGATAATTTACATACAGTGAGTACACATTACAAGTACAGTTCAATGAGTTTTCACATAGTAAACATATCCAGACAAAGAAGAACCAAGTCCAGCTTACCTTTTACTCTTTCCCAGTACTCCCCAAAGTAATTTTTACCTCTGTTGCCAAAGATTACTTTTTAATTGTTTAATTTTTAGTTATTTAATACTGTTTGAGTCAGGAGTGTTTCAAGAAAAAAGTCCTATTTGGAAATTCTTCCCATTTGAGCCATAAAGGCATAATTTTAACAAATTAAAAATTTTGTGGTGATGATGTCTTCAAAACCATAATATGCATATAGGAAATCATCAATAAAGAATATATGAAGAGTTGTGAGAAAAGAAGAAAGTGAAGAGAAAAATCAGCTACCCTCAAATACCTTGCACCTCAGTTGAAAATCTACTTAAAATGATAAATGTTTAGAATAATGACTATAGGATGTATGGATTTCACACTTAGTCATTTGGCCACAATGTATATTTAATTCAACCCTCTGTGGCGTATTTAGTGCATCTCTACTTTCAAGACTTAGCTTATTGGCCCCACATTCTGCTTGAATTGTTCAATGTTCTTTTCTCCTTTCTGTTGATCATCCCTTCCCTACCTTCTCTCCTTATGGTCTCAAACCACACAGCCTACCTAACAGGACTCTACCTCCTCTTCTAGCTGACTCCTCTGTCATTTAAAAATCTCGTGGCAATCCTATTCGGTAGGTTGTGTTACTCCCATTTTGCTATGTGGAAACACAGCTGCAGAGAGGGTCGAGTTGGCTCAAGGTCATGTAGCCATGAACGGCTGAACCCAGATTTACACCCAGTTCCATTTGGCTCCAAAGCTTCCTCTGACTCTGGTAAGAGGTAAAGGAGCACTATACTTGTTAGGAGGATTAGGTAGAGGGTAGACTCCCCAGCTGGGGAGAGAAGGTCTAACACAGCTGGGTGCTAAAGCAGGGTGGGCAGGACAGGTAAAAGCATGGTGCCATTGATCTGGCATTGAGATGAAAGGAGAGAGGAGGGGCTGCAGGCAATGTGGGAGAGACTATCAGGACCAGGCAACATAAAGCCATAGCTTCTCCAGCTCTGCTCACAGGGAGGGAGAAATGATGTCTGCAGCCCAGGGGGCCAGGGAGGTGGCATTTCCATATCTCAACCTCAACAGCCTGGGCTGACTGCCAGAGTGGAGAGCCAGGGAAGCACCGAGGCAGGAGAGATGATTATCAGGAGGAAGGAAGCTCTGACAGCTCCCACCAGCCTGTTTGTGACAAGTGGGCTCTGGGCCACGGAAGTCCCTTGAGGTCAAGGGAAATGTGACCTAGAGCAGGGGAGTGAAGCTGGGGTACTCCCTCACCTTACACTTTCAGGGAGAGGGGGTCTAGCCAGAGAGAGTCCAGGGACCATGTTGGAAAAGCAATGGGCTGGAGAAGGGAGAGGGCAATTAGAGAGGCAGAAAGAATGAATTAAGATCCCTGGAGTACCTCATAAACAGTCTCTTGGCTAGAGAGTTAATGACCTTTATTGCAGTCAACACAGAGCAATTGGCTCTCCGGAGCTCTCAGGGTACATTTCTTCATGGGTGAACTCTTACCTAGTTCTCTTGTCACTGCCAAGGTCTCCTTTTTGTGCCCAATGGTAAAGTAGAAAGTGCACTGTACTTAGAGGAGAAGGCTTAGGTTCAAGTCCAGGTGCTGCTACTAACCAAATTCACAAGCTCTTTAATTAACCAAGCTTTCTGAAATCTCAATTTCCTCATCCCTAAAGAAAGCAAATCATCAAGTCACAAGGGACTCGTGTGGCTGCTCCATGAAAAACATGAAATACTATGACATTTGTCTTAGGAACCAGAACAGCTCTGTCCATAAATCCCACCCCCTGTCTGTGTCCATTTCCTCCTCTTGTCATGCTGCCATGATAGATGCGACAGAGAAATGCACAGGCACAGGCCTGGGAACCCCCACCCCTCAGCTTGCTCAGATTCTCTCTTGGGATAAGTTTCTGGGAAAACAGCAACAAAAAGATAAAAGATCGTCTCTTCTGGAGGTTAGCCCACCAAGCTGCCCCTCAGAAAAGCCTGAGCTAGGAAAGGCCCCAAGAAACGAAAGGAAGAGAACCTTCTGGGCATAGGAGGAGCAGCACGGAGGCCTGGAGAAGAAAGGAAACCCAGAGTGAGAAAGGCTGGAAAGCTACACGACTTTGTCCAAGTGCACAGGAAGCAGGGGGACTTTTTCCGCGTCCCCCTTTTGGGGAGGGTTACAGGCTATGATGTAAGAAGCCTGCAGTGCGTTCTCTTTGTAGTTGCAGTTTGGGTACTTCCCCGAGGTGAGCTCACATGTGGTCAGGGACACAGGCCCCTTGCTCTGGTGGCAGTTTTTCTGGCCGTTCTTGCAGGCTGTGGCGGGGTTCTGGCAGGTGGCAGTCACACTGGAGAAGGATTCATGCAGGAAGGTGTTGAGGCCTTTGCAGTGATTTGTATGCTTGTTGATGTTGCCCATCGCCCCTTTGCATGCCTGGGGGCTAGGCTGCACGTGCTGAACTGCAAACCACTGAGCTGAGGTCATATGTTTGGGCTTGGCGCTGACCGGCACTTCAGCCACCCACAGGCCCAGCAGCAGGAGAAGCAGTAGGGGGCAGAATCTTGCTCTGGCTGGGGCCATGTCTCTTGGAGGAATAGTCAGAATGGAGGGCTAGGTCCCTGGGGACAGAGAGCAGGCAGGGTTTAGTTGAGACACTGAGACACGAGCCTCCTTATCCCTGCTGTTTCTAGCTAATCATCATTTTCCTTTCCTTTCTCACCCTGGGTCTCATCCCTTCCTCCCCGTTTTGTGCCACACCTACTGTGACCTCAGCCTCTAACTCTATGCCCCCATCTCCCTCACCTTGTACCCCTATCTTCCTTCATTATTCCCCTCTTGCTTCCCACTTTGTTCTATCTTCTTTCTCAAGTCCCATCCTGTTTGTATTTACCCCTTTCGCGGTGCCTCAGACTCTCCAGGACCCCTTCCCCATCTCCTCTGTATCCTCATTTTGGGCCTCCATCCCCAGCATCACCTTTTCTTTCCCCTACGTGTGTCCCCCTGCCCCCTCTACATTGAATCCTCCTTTGCCCATCTTATCCCTCACTTGATGTACTCTCAGAGCCCACTGTTCTCTAGTCAATCTCCTCACCTCTTCGCTGGGTCCTTGCGCTGCTGCTGCTGGGCCACTCCTGCTCAGTGGACCAAGGATGCACGTCTCACAGCTGGGCCTCGGCTCTCTGAGGGCCTCTTCTCAGGCCTGGCTCCTTAAAAGCGGGCCTGGGCTACATTGCGTCAATTTTTGGGGCGGGCTGGGGAGCCGTCATGCATCAGGAAATGAATCAGGTGCACACCTCTCTGCTTACCTATCCCAAATAAGCTGATAGCTATGGAGCCAGTGTACCAGTCTAAACTTGTTTGGCAATGAGGCAGCTTGAATCTTCACACTCAAAGACTAGATTTGGCCTTTGGCCACGTGATTTTAATAACTAATAAAGCACTTGACCCAGGTATCAACCCAAAGTGAATTTCAGGGAGAGCTGTCATTTATCTCATTTATATCCACCTCTGGTTCAGGATTCTGGGACCAACCAACCACTGTGGTGATAAGAATTGCTTTTTCTCTGATCTGAGCTACATATAGAATAGCCTAGAAAGTTGCTTTGTATGGTTTCCTGCCGTCAGGATTTGCTGCTTATAATTCAGAGGAGACAGAGAAGTGGGCAAATGATCACAGTCACCATGCCCAGCACCATCCCAACCCAGCTATTCCACGGTGACTTATTCCTCTGGCTTTCTCACCTCCAGGTGCTGAGCAAGGCCACCTGGATCTACCGGAAGAAGGCACCCAACACCTCTTCCCCTTTGCTCTTCCTCTCCCTACTTTAGTTTAAACTTTGTAAAATTTAAACATTGTCCAAATTTGAAAATGCTGTTGATGGTGGTGCCTTGGTCTTTCCTTTGCTGTGTGGTAGTGACATCTGTATAGAAAACTTGGATCAGTACTGCTCTGGGGGCTCCAGTGAGCTTGACATGTGGCACTTAGAAGAACTGGGACACTGAGACAGGGAAGCATCACTCTATGTGGTTGGGAAGGCCTGGAAAATTGAGATGAACAGTATTTTTGTTCTCAGGATTCACCTGTAAGTAGTAGGTGATCTCAGAATACAGGGTTCATGCTCATTTATGTAGTCAGGAAATTTTTATTGAGCCCTTGCTATGTGCCAAAGTGCAGGATACTATATCAGTGGATGGAAAAAGAGACAAATATCACTATCTTTGTGGAGCTTACATTTCATTGAGGGAAAGACGGTAGAAATATATAGCCTTTGCTCAAAGTGATAGTTGCTAAGGGAAAAAATAGAACAGGATGGAAGTTGGTAGGCAGCAATTTTTAAATAAGGTCATTGCAGTAGGTGACTCTGGGACAAAGACTTGAAAGGGAGTGAGTTTGTGCTTGCCTCGGGGGAAAAGGCTCCACATAGGGAGAACAGCACTATAAAAGGCCCCAATACAGACAGACATGCCTGGGTGCTGGAAGATAGCCAGGGTCCAGTGTGGCTGAGCGGGGACCAGGGGCCGGACCATGGCAAGCCTCAGAGGTCGTTAGGACTGAGGTTCTGCTCTGTGCACACTGAGAATCCCTGGGAGGGTTCTCAGCAGAGGAGTAAAAGGTCTGTTTAAAGATCCCATGGCTGTTGTGTGGATTGAACCATAGAGAGGCTATGGTTCAACCATCTTGATCATAAGGTTTGTGTTCTAGTCCAGAAGTTAGGATTTGAGTCAGGAAGATTTGGGTGTTTGTTTTGAGGCTATGGGGATGTCATTTTAGTAGATAGCTCTGTTGTGGGGTCCCACGTAGAATCTTTGGAAGAAAATGTGGTGCTAGAGATGAGAAACACCACCAGATGGCAACAGAGAGCCAGGAGCAAGTTCACGTAGGCTCTGGCCCCTCTGGCTCACCTTCAGTGAGGCCTTGGCTCTGGGTATCACTGCTTTATTAAGGTGTCTGAATCTCTGCAGTTTGAACTTCTGGATAAGAATTATGCCTCTGCTGCTGTAGAAATGCAAATGTGTGGAGAGACTATCCATGGTTTAAAGCAGATGGTGGATAGAAAGCAGATCAGCACAGGCCAGGCCAGCCCTGGGCTGGAGGCTAGAGTTACAGGAGCGGGTGGGAAGCCAAGAGCTCATTGAAATTCCTAGCCCAGACTCCTTCTCACTTCTCATCCTTCTAGAGTGAGATGTTTCCCAACCACTACTTGCACTGCCCTCTGCTCTTGTGCTTTCCTGTCATTATAATTTACCCTGGTTTGCTCAATTCCATTTATGCTGGGTTCTCCAGAAGGCTGCCTTGGTGCTATGTGGAGGTAAAATAAACACAGCCCTACTGTTTGAGGTCAAAGGGAAAAGAGTGTAAAGGTTTAGGTTTGCATACAAGATTTGGGGAGTTGAACTTCCCATCTGCACAATTCAAACGAAAACCTCTTACTTTGCCTCAATTATTTGGATAAGGCAGGTGATTTTATTTATTTGCCTTAACTATCCAGCTTCCAAGAGCTGCTTCACTTTGCACTTGGTAAGATAATTTTGCCCTTTTTCCTTCACTATGTGTATGGGGCAAGAGGAAAAAATGGAGGAAGGGGGAGACTCGGTTAGGGAGAACAAAAGGAGTCAGGCTCAGGAAAAGACTCCAAGCAGGGAAAACAACACCGACAGACATGCCTGGGTGCGGGAGGACAGCCAGAGTCCAGTGTGGCTGAGCAGGGACCAGAGGCTGGACGATGACCAGCCTCAAGCCTGGTCAGGGAGTCTGGCAGAAGGGAGGAGAGAAAATTTAGAGAAGGGAGAGCAAGAGACAAAATGGTGGGAGAGAAGATGGGAGAGAAGAAAACTCCTCACACAAATAGCCTTTATCCAGGGATATGAGGTAGCTAGTTACCCCAGCCTCCTTCTCATTTGATCACCATAATCACTGCTCTTGGCCCAAGTTCTCCAGGCTACTGGTGTGTGTGTATATGTGTGTGTGTGTGTGTGTTTAAAGTCATTGGGGCAGGTATTGCGCAAACACTAGCAGTGCCAGGTGGACCTCTGCCTGTCTTCCCCACAGGACAACAGCTGCTGCTTCCTCTGGCCTGGGCCGAGAGGGGGTGGAGGGCTTGGAGAGGGCAGAGCTGGGCCTGAAAAGGTGCCTGCCCTTCAGAGCCCACCCTGCCTCTCTTCCGGGGTTCCACACAGCCTCTGGATACTGATGGAAAGCCCAGGAGAGTTTCCCTCCAAGCAGGAGCAGATCAGAGTTCTGTTATCCTAGTTTTGTTGCTCCTAGGATAAATAAAGGTAATGGGCTCATTTGTATAGGCAGGGAAAGTGAAACAAACAGCAAGCTGGGGTCAGATGTGAAACTTGCTTTGGGTCTTTGAATTCTCATGACCTTTCCTGAAACAGCTGTGGGTCTAGAGGAGGCAGTACTGACAGAAGTTTGGAATCCTTGCCTCCCAGACCAGTGTATTTAGTCAAGCCAGGATGTAAGAGAGGGGAACCTGACCTGGGCTTGAGACTTCCCTTATGAGAGGCCATTGTTAGCTCCCAATTTACTTACAGAATAAAATATAAATTCCTTAGCCTGATAGTCAAGATTTGCCGCATTTGGCAAACCTGTCTTTCCAATTTTATCTCTGAATTTTCTTCCTTGAGTGCCTCAAACCTAGCCAGGCTGGTTTGTTCTCTCTCTCTCTCTCTCTCTCTCTCTCTCTCTCTCTTCCTCTCTCTCTCTCTCTCTCTTCCTCTCTCTCTCTCTCTCTCTCTCTCTCTCAAGTATACCTTTCATAATTTTCTTTATCGCCCCTTGAGATCCATCCCAAGGTTTCAGGATGACCCTTACTGCCCAAAATTGCTCCCAATTCTCCAAAATTGCTCCCAATCCTCCCAATTTAGAGGGATCTTTCTCACCTCTAAATTATTTTTGTTTTGTTTTGTTAATCCTCACGCGAGGTTATGTTTCCCATTGATTTTTAGAGAGAGTGGAAGGGAGAGGGAGAGACAGAGAGAAACATCGATGTGAAAGAAACACATCGATTGGCTGCCTATTGCACATACCCTGACCAGGGGCAGAGAACCTGCAGCCAAGGTGCATGCCCTTGACCAGAACTGAACCTGGGACCCTTCAGTCTATAGGCCAACATTCTATCCACTGAGCCAAACTGGCTAGGGCTCACCTCTAAATTCTTATCTCTAAATTCCTACATTACTGTCTTTAAAATGTATCATTTTCTGCTTTGAATCATTGATTATTTCTTCACATGCATTTATTATTTTCCTCCAATTTAGGCTGTCAGTTCCCAGAAGACAAGGACCATCTGTTACACTTCTTTTTAAAAATTTTATGTTAGAGAGAGGAAGGGAAGAAGGAAGGAAAAAAGAGAGGGGGGGGGAAGAGAGAGAGAGAGAGAGAGAGAGAGAGAGAGAGAGAGAGAGAGAGAGGGAGCCACCTCTTGCATGCAGCCTGATCAGGGAACCCAGAACCCAGACAATGTGCCCTGTTGATATATGGGATAATGCCCCAATCAACTGAGTCACACTGGCCAGGGCTGTTACACCTCCCATAGGATACAGAGTAATGCCTTGCAGATAAGTGACCCAAACTGATTCAACTTCTGAGTTGGAAGGCATTCACTCTGCCCCTGAATGATCCCAGTCCCAAATGGGATCATGACCAATCCTTAGTGCCAGTGAACAGATTGAGGAACTGACAATGCAGCTCCTAGGTATTACCACCTAGAGATTGAGGTGAAGCTATGACAAGAAGTTGAGATGGTTGAAGCCATCCTTTCGGTTCAAAGACAACCCAGGAACTGTCCATGACACAGTATGCTGTTTGAGTAATCTGAGTTGAGCAGGGCAAAAAGTGATGCCACTGAGATTAAGGTGAGCTCACTCTGGGGAAAGTTTTGGGTGTTCTCTTCAACTCTAGGGAATCACCTCTGTGCCTCCTACTCTGGCCACTTGTTCTAGAAATGCTTACCCTTGGGGAGGATCGGAGGAAGAAAATGTATAGATGACTACATGCATAGGGTCACCTTTATAAGAAAAATAATTCAAAATTGTTTCAATGGTGAACTATCAGTACTCTTTTTGCTGGTAGAAAAACCAGTACCATTATAAGCAAAATCTAACAAACATATTTCTAAGTCCTGGATATTTACCAACTCTTTTTAATATATACTAGTAAGGTATAATAAGTCTGCATTTGTTAGGAAATCTGATTCTCTAATTGCACCAAATTTCTCAATCTCAGCACTATTTACATTCTAGTTTGGATGATTCTCTATTACTAGTGGCCTGGTGCATGAAATTCATGCACATTAAAAGTGGATTAGAGGAAATATTTCTATTTGCCCTTTCTCTATAATAGAAATGACAGAGATGAAAGAAAATTAGTAAAATGTATTTAAAAATTTTCCCCCTGTCAGAGTCTGGGGTGCACCATGGGTCCCAGAGTTAAGTCCCCACCCACCCACATGTGCCTTGAAATCACACGAGACCCAGACCTGGCGGGCCCCACCTTCATTGGGCTAGATTCAAATCTGGCTGGTCCCACCCTTATCAAGCCCTGCCGGGTGGGGTTGCATCTTGAGGTTCCCCATCAAGCCCCGCCAGGTGGGGGGGCATGGCCTGAGGTCCCCCATCAAGCCCTGCCAGGCAGGCAGTGCAGCCTGAGGTCCCCTGGCCTGGGCCAGGGGGCGTGCTTTGAAGTCCCCTGTCAAGCCCTGATTTGGGGGGGGGGGAGCATGGCCTCAGGTCCTCTGGCCCAGTGCCAGGGTGGAGGGTGCATCCTGAGGCCCCCCGGACTGGCATCAGGGTGAGAGAAGTGGCCTGAGGTCCCCTGTCAAGCCTCACAGGGGGATGTTGTGGGGGTGCAGCCTCAAGTCCCTGCTGATTGCTCATTAAGGCTCATTATGGGAACTAGGCCTCCACTGTGGGTGCCACCATCTTTGCGGTGGAGTGATAGTCAATTTGAATATTCCCTCTTTTTTATGTAAGACTAGGGGTGCGGTGCATAAAAATTTGTGCACTCGGGAGGTCCCTCAGTCCGGCCTGTGCCCTCTCGCAGTCTGGGAACCCTCTGGGGATGTTCACCTGCTGGCATACCTGGCCAGCCTAGGTGAGGGGCTGATGGCTGTTTGCAGGCTGGCCAAGCCCCCCAGTGGGGACCCTCACCCCATTGGGGTGTGGCCAGCATGGGTGACAGACTGAGGTCTGTTTTCTGGCTTTCAGGCTGCCCACAGCTCCCATTGACCCAATGTCCCAGCAAGGCTGGCTGGAAGCAGGTTCCTGGGGTTGATTTATCTTCTATAATTGATACACTGTTCCTTTAAGCCGAGGCCTAGGCAGGTAACGCAGCCTCCTGTCTGCTTCAGCTGGTGGCTTCTATAATTGAGACAATGTTGCCTTAGTAGACTCTAGCCAGGACTGCTGTTTGCTTCACCTCCGAGGCTTCTATAATTGAGACAATGTTGCAAATATGTCATTGCCTGGAGCCAGGAGAAACCCAGCGGCTGGCAAACAGTTTTACTCCTGCTGCAACGGAAGCTGCCTGTTTACTCAGCTCTGTGAGTGCCAGCCTCCATGTTGGCTGGGTTAATTTGCATACATCCACTCTGATTGGCTGGTGGG